>CM072919.1:16322932-16518477 GCA_037013685.1 Acridotheres tristis
CCCAGGAGATGCTGCCTCACTCAAACCCTGTTTAAAACTGAGCATCCCTCCTGCACCCTCAGAAGTATTACTGCTCCCCTTGTTGCTCTTTTCTAATAATGTTACTATATGATTATTAATTCCCACTCAATTTCTTCCACAACCATTTGCTTCTTAGAGGTGAAGCTTTAGGAAAAACCCTCTGGCCTGCAGAAGGTGTGTATGGCTCCTGCTGCATTCCCAGTCCCCAGGAGCAGCAGGCCCTGTGCTGTTCCCAGCAGATCAAGCAGACATGCCTTTACTTCCTTATCTACTGTACTTTGGCTTTTTGAGGGGTCTCTGGGGGTCTGAGAGAGAAATTCTTCATCATTCCAGGGCAGAATTAGTCCTGGTCCCACTAAAAGCAGGAGGAATTGTTTTATCGTTATTTTCTCTTTTCACAATGTGGTGAAGCAGCAGCTCCCAACCTTTTCAGTGCTGATCCCTGGAATAGTTTTGTTCATAGTTGATAAATAAGAATCAGCAATTTACTCCCCCATGGCAATTATATAAGTGCAAAGCCTCTCTTTTCATTTAATATTCCAGAGAAAAACTGCCAAGGAATACAGCAAATGAAGACCTACCCATTCCCATGCACACACACAACGTCCATTCCCTTCTGGAATCCCATGCATAGTTCCCCAGACAAATGTGCAATTTAAGGTCTCACAGTCTGACCAAGAAAATCTCCTGCTTATAGGGATGGAAAATTAGTTTTCCTCTGCTACAGTACCAGTTCAAGGTGATTAAGAAATCACCTTGCAAGTATTTTTATGTTGGGCACATTGAAAAAATCTATTGGAGCAGCCAACGCTGCCTCATCTCCTTGGAAAACCATCTGGGTTTGGAATCTTGTTTTGTGAGTGTGAAATCTCCTCACAGAATCCTCTGGATCTCATTCCATCTCCTGCCATGGGCAGTGACACCTTCCACTAGACCAGGTTGCTCCAAGCCCTGTCCAACCTGACCTTGAACACTTCCAGGGATGGGGCAACCACAGCTTCTCTAAAAATCCTGTCAGGGCCTCATCACCCTCATGGGGAAGAATTCCGTCCTAATATCCAATCATTCCAGTTTTTCTGTAGGAACTGAGGTGTAGGAACTGGAACAAGAGAACTGGCTCCAAACAAGGCCAAAGAACCATGTGACATCTGTAGCCAGGAGGACTCCCCTTGCTGGGTCAAGTAGGAGAACTTGTAGGGGGAGAGGCATCCATGGGGACAGGAGAGTTCTCACTGCAGTTCCCATCTCCCTGAGGGTACAAGATGCATAACACCAAACCAGAGCAAATCTTGGTGTTCCCTGTGCTCCAAAGGTCATGGGTGAAAAGACTGGAAATGTTGCGCTCCTCAGCCAGCACCATGATTTCCCCTATTCCCAGCTCTTTTGGTTTTTTGGTTGGATTTTCCCAGGAGCTGTGGTGTGTCAGAGGCTGGACAGACTGCCAATACCCTCATTAGTCCCAGAACCCAGATTTTACATAATTAAATCTGCAGTTGTTAAAGAGAAAACAACAGGAATGTGAAAATTACACACACGTGGAGAACTTACGTGCTGTTGATTGATCTAGATCTTTGATCTAGAAGAATCTCTGACAGATCCCTCGAAGGGATTCTAGTCCTCCCAATGGCAATGCTTCCTGAAAATCCCACTAATTACCTGTAGTTTGGAACACCTTTGGTGGTCTTTAATACCTCATGTACCAGCAGACATACTTCAGGCATGACCATCAGACAGGGCAGTCAGTGAACTCCAATTCAACTGAGGCTCAGGAATGATTTTGGGAAAAATACTTATCATCTTTACATTGTATTTTTAATTATTCTTTACTTAATTGTATCTTTATATTGTATATTTAATTATTCTTATAATGCATTAGAAGAAGCTGTACAGAAGAGAAAATGAGAATCCGTCTTTAAATGGTGGTTGGAACAGGATGATCTTTAAGGATCTCATTCTAGGATTCAGATTTCTAATGAAGAATTCTTCAAAAAACCCTTGCTTCGACTGGGCAGATACTGTTTTGAGCATTTAGACCAGAGCCCTCATTAGCACAGGGGACATGAAGCACATTACAATATTCAAAGACATTTGCTAGCCTTTTATCCAACAGGAACAGCAGAGTGTAGTTTAAATCCAGACTTAAAAAGGAGAGACAGAGACTTTTTATATGGGCAGCTAATGGCAGGACAAGGTGAAGTGGTTTTAAACTGAAAGAGGACAGGTTGAGATTAGATGTTAGAAATTCTTTCCTGTGAGGGTGATGAGGCACTGGCACAGGTTGCCCAGAGAAGCTGGATGTGTTCAAGGTCAGGTTAGGCAGGGCTTGCAGCAATCTGGGGCAGTGGAAAGTGTCCCTGGAAGAAGATGAGCTTGGAGGTTCCTTCCAACTCAAACCATTTTGATTCCATGATTCTTAGAAAACAGCACTGATGCTATAGTAAAATTATTTATTAGCTTAACCAGATAGGAGAAGGGGGTTATCTTTAGCAAACCTAGAAAAAGGAGCGGTGTTTTTTTGTCTTTGTTGGCTTTTGGTGGGATTTTCTATCAGTGATTGGAGAGACGGGGACAATCTGAGTTTGGATCAGAAGCCAATTTTATGGAGTATACAAGGTGTTTACACAGGGTTTTACTTGTATGGGATTTATATAGAGTTCTAATATTGGTAACAATTTCCCATTGGTTACGCATTCCTCATGACATCACATTACCTGATAACATTATCTTATCACAAAGTTTCACAGCATGTTTCTTGGTCACTTCTTGCCCAGGGAGGATTTATCTGTGTCTGTCTCTCCCATGGTTTCTGTTCCATGAGGCCTAAGATATCAGGCCCCTTTATCAGTTCCATTGTACCTTCTGTTTTATTCCCCATATTTTTCCAATTCTGTATAGGACTAAGGAAAATTAGAAGAAAGGAAGTAAAGATTTCAGAACTGAAAAAAAAATCTGAAACCAATTCATTTCTCAGCCAGGCCTTCCCTTGCTAGAAATTAGTTAGGTTTGCTTTGGTTGAAACGCCATTTTTCAAACACTCTCTATAGTAGCATCTTCCATCTAAAGAGTGGAATTTTTGAAACACCTGTTCTGGTAGAAAACAGCCACCATCCTCTGAGTTTTCTTTAATTGCACCTGGCATCCTTCCAGGTACCAGAACTGCATGAAAAATGAACAGCAGAATGTAGGCAGACAGAGAAATGGGTAAACCTAATTTTGTTCAGCTAATTTGTAATCATGAGGGAAGCAAATAGCTCTTGGTTTGCACACCACTGTCTCTGCCTTCCTTTCATGATGTAGAATGCTGCTGGGGCACCTCTGGAGGTTGTTTCATCATGAAAATCCAGTCTGTTGCCTGAACAATTTTTACAGAGCCAGAGCTGGTTTTTTGCTCCCAGTTTCATCTGTTGAGCAGCAAGCAGAGTTACTGTGAGCATCTGAGACTAACGACCTGCCCCTCACAGCAAAAGATAAGGCTCTTTATTTATCTGCTCTGCGGCAAGAGAGATGGGACTGAAGCTGTGAGTTGTAAATAGTAATTTCACTGTAATCATGGTATTACCAAATATCAGGGATGCACCTCTGTGTGCACTTGATCAGCTTTAGATATTAGTTCCTTGAGTGGTTCAGAAATTTGATTTCTAGTTATTTTCACAGATGAGATAGTGAATCTATAGTGAATATATATTGTTGGAAACAATAGACCAGCTCCAAATTAGGTGGCTGAATAACTTTTTTCTACTTTCACAACCCAGAGGTGTGGGAGGTCTCTGGACAGAGAGTTCCAGCTGTCCAAAGGAATTTCTCCAGGCAACTCTTGCTCTGACTAGAACTTGAAAAGTGTTATTTGACATTGTCAGTGGATAATCTGGTCTTGTAAGTGATGGCTCTTGCTGCAGCACTGATTTACTGACACAGAGAAAAGGCAGCTGTAAACAGCCAGTAGAAACTGGTACTTCAGAGACAGAAATACGTACCTTGGATGATTGTTTGGGCACAGATAATATTAATTTTCATCCCTTCTTTGGATCTGAGCTTGGAAGAAGAGTAGCATCTTTGTATAAACAGATTAGTCATTACATCTATAAAAGCAAAGGCAATCAGCATCAGTTACATTTTCATTGCCTCAGAATTGCTGCCACGCATATTGGGGCACATTCAAACAAATAAATTGTGCAGTCTTTTGTACTTACTGCTTGGGAAAGCAATTATGAGCAGCAATGCTCATGAGGGTACATCCTGCAGCCAGAGTTTGACACAAAGAATCTAGAAAGATCATGAAGATGAGGAAATATCCGTAAAATACAGTAAACATTCAGTTGGTGATGATCCACTGCTTGAATTCTTTGCATATAATACCCAGCCCTGTTGAAAAGGGAGGAACCTTTCCAAGTTTATATTCTTTGTGGAAGTTTTAGAACTATTGGACAGCTATAGTTGTAGTTTCCAGGCTGTATTTTCTCATTTCATTGTTAACAGCTGTAACATTGTTCATAGGAATTTTTAATTGTTTTACTGGGGGGGGATAAATTAAAAAGGAGAATAAACTGGACAGTGCAAGTATTCTGACCTTGCTGCAAATGTTCATTTATTCAGGCAATGGTTTTAAACTGTGGGTTACCAGCAAATCCTGCAAAAAGAAAGTAAAATACGATCACAAGGAGTCAGAGAAGATACTCCCCTATCCGTAACATTGTGCAGAGAAAAAATCTTGCAAGTGAAACACAGATGTTCATCCTTAAACTGGTGCAAAAATCAGGGCATTCCATTCCAGTTGCACATTGAAACTCCAGATGTTTTTCTACTTTAAGTGTTTCCTTAACTGTCAAAGACTTCTGGATGCTCCTGCAGATATTTCCAGAAATTAATCCTGGACAAACAATTACATACCCACCGGCTCCATCAAACTGAAGGTCAGCCTTCTTTCAAGGTAGTGTCTGTCAAACACCACCAGTTTATTGCCAGCTGAAAGGAAATACTTCACCCTGCCAGTGTGGTGCTTCCTTCACTGTTCAATGGGGGATTCATCTTTTCAGCAGCTTTCTCAGCAAATTATGGCAGTACTGGATATGCTGGATAACAGGATAATCTCTTAGCACTGTCCTGCAGGTACTTGATTGGATTTACCTAAATTTTACAAAGCATAGTTATGGCAATGCTAATGGAACAAGTGAATTGAAAGAGTCAGAAATAAATGGGATCCTGTCATGTTGTGATAAAAGAAGTTTTGAGAACGAGGCCACAGGTTTTGGCTTTTAGGACAAATATATGAGTAAATTTGCAAGTTCTCTACATTATGATGCACAGTAGGATGGCTGGGAACAACATTTGGAATACTGAAATCCGAATGAATACAGCTGGTTACTAGGAACCCCCTTTAGCTGACTGCTCGCAGACATCTTGAAATCCTCCTCTGGCCATCATGCAGAACAGAAATCAAAGGAGTTTGAGGGGAGCTGGAGGTCTTCAAAAGAAAGATACACAGACACTATTAAATCTCTTTGAAATAATCTCTGATGGAGAATAATTTCTTCCCTTGCTAAAAATAAGCAATTCTCAGTGAAAAGAGGAAATAAACCAGTTTTCATATGCTGCTGAAACAAAGTTTTGTACATAAATGATCAAATTTGAATTGAAATGTTGAAAGTGTGAATGAGACCAAAGCTAAACTCATCAATAATTTCCATTCATTCCTTAAAGCAACCCTTTGTAAAATGACCATTTCCATTGTAATTTCTCAAGACTTTTGAAGAATAACATTCATGGTGATGTGGTAATTACCCCAGCACTAGCCATGTCAATTATGTAGATTGTAGCTGGATTTCACATTGCTGATATTCATCCAGAAAACTGCAGCTCTTCCACTTTCCAAAAATACCTAATTGATTGTTCTCACTGGCATGAGCAGCTTCAGAAATAGCAATTTTGAAGCAAAAGTTGAAGAATATGAATTCTGCATTGTTAACAGATACTTCAGTGGAAACCATATGATCCTACACTCATTCAGTCAGAAGAGCCCCATATGATACCAGTACAGTCAAAAGACAGCTCTCTGTCTCCAACCTCACATGATATTTTTTACAAAGCCTTTTACATCAGGAGATCAAAATCACAAGAGACACGGCAACTGAGAGACGTTTCAAAAGATGGTTTATTGCCTCATGGTGTCAGTCTCACAGAAGGGCGAGACCTGTGGTGTTACATTCAATGCCATAATACCAGAAGCCACCTAACTCTTAGTTACAATTCCTTATGTTAGTTTTTTAGCCAATCACATCCTTCTACGAAACTTGTTAGCATCTTTTTACACCAATCATTAATTACTTTACTTTTCGTGGCTTTGCCACAATGTGTCATTTTTTAACCAATCATATAACACTTCACAAACCTACCTCGATGCATCTTAAGCTTCTAATTTTATAACATCTTCTGTTGCTAAACTTTAAAATCTTTTACTCACTTATCATATTGCTTTGCTTACATAATACATTTTTGTTTACTTAAAATATATTTCTACTTAAACTACAAATTTACATTCTTGTTTCATACGTATCTCACTTTAATGCTCTAATTCTCCAAGCCTTCTCCAAGGTGCTAGGTTAAACATTGTGTCCAGGTCTATCTTTGAGCCTGTATGCACAACACTCTGAGAGCTCTATGTGCTTGCAGTTCTTAACTCTCAATTAATTGTTTTTTAGAGATTATTTTCTTTGCCTAGTTTTGCAACCTGCATAGTATGGACATGGCAGGTCAAACTAATCAGATTATTTGTGTGTCGGACATGGCAGGTCAAACTAATCAGATTATTTGTGTGTCACCATAAGCCAGGTCTGGGACACAGTCCAACTTGGGAGAAAAAAAAAAAAAACAACCAAAAACCAAAAAATCAACAACAACATAAAAACCCACCTCAAAATTACTACTGGGCAAGATTCCCCTTCGTTCAGTTTTAGAGTGGAGGATTTCTAATGTGGAACCACAGTTGAAGAGGAAGGACCAATGTCAGTCGCCTTTGGCAGTGGAAACAGCTGAAAATACTTTTTTTCTCAAGCTGCTTGGAGAAGTTTTTTTATGAGAGCTGGGAACTTACCAGGTGTACTGTTGTGTTGGTTTGAAAGTAAAACCAGTGCGAGACTCCAAGTCAGTAATACAATTTAATAGGAGGAAAGAGAAAAAATAAAATACATATAAAAGAAACAACTACCGACAAAGTCAGAAATACAACCTGACACCCTGTCAGTCAGGGTGTTGGTAGCAGTCCGTATAAATGGTGGCTGCAGTCCTCCTGGATGACAGATGTGGTTCAGTTGAAGCAGTGCTCCTGTAGAAGGTGCAGTTTTCCTCCGAAGATCCAGCGATGATGTGGAAATGGTCCAACTTTCCTCTGGGATCCAGTAGAAAGGTCTGCCTTCGTGTCCCAAACCCCAGTTTTTTATCTAGGTAGGAAAGGCTTGGCTCCTGCCCCTGGCTGGGGCATCTCCCAATGGGATGATGTAATCTTATCAGTCACACAATAGGACTTAATGGCCCATTAACGGAATATATCTTCTGGAGGAAGGATGGGTTGTGAAAAGATAACGATGATCATCCCCACCCCGATCTTATCAGATGGCACATCAGCAGAGGATATCTCCCACAGAGATAAGGACCACCACCCCTCCTACATTTTAATAGATGGTGATAGAATACACATTTTTACATTGTACCCCAGGAAAACTGTAAAAACTTAGGGCTTGTTAGCCAGCACTTTTGAGAAGTGCATCACAAAATTTAAGAGGTTGCTGAGCAAAACTTTTTGAGTCCAAAGAGTTGGCTGGTTACAGGAGCTAAGACGGTGTCTTTATTAAGGCTGACAAGAATTTGCAACAAACTTCATGCCTTGTTCTCATGGGCTGGGACAATGACCCCAACACCAAACTCCACGAAACACCTTAGAAAGGGACGTCCCTCAAAACAACCCACTACCAACAGTGCTGCAATCTCTCTATCAGGTGAAATGCCAGTCTTTTTATACATCAAAAGCAGCGAGTACATCCTGCTAGCCCTTTGAGAAACACAGCAGAGTTGATTCTGAAAATATTGTCAGAGAAATAACTCCGTTTCCATTTTTTTGAACAAGCAAGAGAAAACTGGCAATACTTGACAATTAAGTTGTCCATTCTCCATGCTGCTGGTGGAATTTCAGAGTTTAAATAGCTGCTTCTCTTTGCCTATTATTTAAAAGCATTTTTCTTTTAAAAAAGTAAAATCATTGCTTCTCTTCTTGCCTTTTATTCTAAAAGATTATAAAAGACTAATATTTTAAAAACTGTTTTTCCTCCTTCCTGAGAAAGTGATGCTCTTATCTCTTATTACAAGGTAATACAGCTTCTAAAACTTGCTCACTTTTAAAATGAAACAACAAAATAGGTCTCTCTGCTGTTAAACCTCCAGTTCCCCATTAGATTTATAATTCCCATTCAGCACTATTGCATTCATTTCTTTTTGCAACAAGTCATTTTTATTCTACTCTCCTGGGGTAGTGTATGTACTTAACATATGATCTCAGTAAATTCACTCAAACTGAGCAACTCCAGAACCTGTATTATTAGGAAATGAATAGTATTGCTGTCTAACATGTTTTTCCAAGATGTAATAGTGGCTGGAGCACAAGCCATTACTTTGTCCTTCAATATTATCTATAGCAATGAATTGTTGCTAAAAAAAAATAATTTATTTGATTGAGACATTGAAATAAAATTTTGATTCAGGATCAAGATAGCACAGACCTTACTTGTCTGCCAGAAAACTTACTCTCTGCAGGTTGCCCTGGTCAGCATCATGCAGCACAGAGAAACCAGAGCAGATGTGCCAGTGGCTGGAGAGAGTCCTGGGGGCTGGGGACCCTTCTCTTAACGGGATGCAAGGGTCTCCACGGCAATGAGTCCAGCCCAGGACAGGGGTGGAGGGGCTGAAGGTGCTGCCCTGGGCAGAGGGATCAGCCACTGTCACTGCCTCCTGCCATGGCTCCTCCTGGGGCTGCTCCCACGCCATGGGGACAGGCACAGGTAGAGGGTGGCTGGGACCCCCAGGGAAAGCAGTGTCTGATGTGCCAGCTTCTTCCTCCACACCATAGACTTTGGGGCCATGGGCAGGAGCCCCCATCCAGCTGGTCTGGGAGCTGCTGGAGCTGGAGCTGGAGCTGGCCACAGGGCCGTTGTTCTCATCCCTGATGGCACCAGAGCCCAGCAGCCTCTGGGCCTCCTCGCTGCACTGGCCCACAATGATGCTGATGACGCCATGCACCAGTGGAGCCGTGTGGTGCTCGAGGACAGGCTGCAGCCCCTGGACCAACAGCTCGGCATTCAGCCCCTTGACGCACAGGTCGTGCAGGATGGAGCTCTCTGCAGCCTCAACCAGCCACCACCAGGGCCGGAATATCCCCTCCAGCCACTGGCGCAGCCAGGGCCGCACGGGCTCCAGCAGCTGCGGCTGTCCACGGAAAAGTTCAGCCCAAACCTCGGGCAGGAGGCCACCCAGGAACTCCAGCCCTGAGGGGCCCTGCTCAGCTGGGGACAGTGTCCCCTGTGGAGCAGCTGGACAGGACACCACAGGGCCCTGGGGGCTCTTCTTGTCCGGGTGGCCGGGAGCTCTCTCTGCCTGGCTGGTGGCCACTGGCAGCTGCTCGGGGGCAGTGCTGCCTGTCTCCAGATACTCGTCTGCACGGTCAGAAAAGCTGATGGTCTCTATGGGTGTCCTGCAGAGTGGGCACGAGGGATTTCTGTGTGCCCACCTCAGGATGCAGCCCAGGCAGAAGCGGTGGCGACAGGGCAGAGCAGAAGTCACATCCTTCTGAGAGTCCTGGCAGATGGGGCAGTTGCCATCTGTCTCTGTGGCCATATCAGGAGTGATGGCTCCGGGACTGGCAGCAAGATCTGTCAAGAACAGGCTGTGCCCAGCACCAGAGCTTAGCTGGCTTGATCCTGTCAGCCTTGCAGTCTCGCTCAGTGGGAGTTCAGGCTGGAGCCAAGGTGGTCCTTCCAATGTCTGAACGGAAGCAGTGAGGGGCATAATGTCACAATCCATCCCCCTGTGAAGTCACAGCTCTCTGACTCCAGCCTCCACCCTCAGTGACAACACAAAAGGCATTCCAAGTCCTTGGAACCCCAAGATAAGCAGTGAGGGACATGAAGTCATAATCCAGTGCTCAGCAGTGTCACCATCTGCACTTCAGGCTACTCAATACTGTGATGACAGTAGGCCTTCCATCCCTGCAGGATGACTGGGGACAGTCCTTGTCCTTGTCTCCATTCCCGGGGCCTCTCGTCTGCCTTCCTGGGCAAGGCCATCACATCCAGGCCTTTCAGGCCAGGTACTGCACAAGATTTTGTCCCTTTTGGTTTAAAAGTCAGAGTTTGTCCTCTCTGCAGCCCTGGTGGATTGAAGGTGATGGGCACAAGGACACATTGCAGCTGTGTTCAGGACTGACCTGTTCTGCCTTGCTTGCCCTGTAAAATGGGTTCCTTCAGTGCTGTCTAGGGGGCTCCAAGCCCAGGAAGAAATTCTCTCTGCTTTTGTTTTGGCAGCAGTTGTCTCATTGGCACAATGAGCTGATAAGGACACACACCAAAGGACAGCATGTGGGCCCCTGAACAAAGGAAATCTGCAAATACACAAATGATGCCCCACGGGTGCAGCTCTTTTCTCCTCCTGCCTTTGCTGAGCTGTCCTCACCACGTGAATCCTGAAGAAGGGGAAGGGCAGTGTGCCAGCAAGGTGCAGTCTGACACTTGACTGCTGACCAAGCAAGAGCCCCTTCTTATTGTTCAAGTTACAGAACTACAGGAATAAATAAAAATGTGTCCAAATCAGTGCAACCAGACCCCCAGCAGAGAGTTAGGTGTCTCTCTCCATTATTGTGGGACAGTTCATTGAAAGTGACCAAGTAAGCAACCGGTAGAAGCCTGGCTGGAGGACAAGGTTGGGTTTTTTCAAAGATTGGGATGCTGCAGTTGAATGCCCAGTTCCAGTGCTGCTGCTGATACCAAAATGGGAAGTGTTATTGAAGGACTAGAGGCCATGCAGAGAGATCTAGAATGGAGCATTCCTAAATCAATCTGTGTCAAGACCAGCTATCCCTGCTGCTCACTCTGCCTTTGGTATCTGCTGCCCTGCAGGTGTTCGGCTGCAGTAGATTTCCTGTGGGAAAAGGTGCTGCCTGCATGGCCCTGGGCCTATGGCAGTGCTCCTCAGGACATGGGTGCCAGACATGGTGGGACACAGGGGCAAGGGCAAAGGTGCCAGAAGGCTGAGGAAGCAGTGCTCAGGGATTGTGTGAGGGAAATAACAATTTATTTATTTATTCCTAAATAAAGCGTTGCAAGGACCCTTTAGTTCTGCCTGCAGGGGGACCTCTTGCAGGTAGTGGGGAAGTCCTGGGGCTCAGGAGCCCTTTTCTTTGGGGGATGCTGAAGACCAGGAGCCTGCTGCTCTGGGCAGATGAACCTGCCAACATCATCACCTCCTACTCTGGCTCCTGCTGGGGCCAGTTCTGCCCTGCCGACATGGCGACACTTGGGGGATGGCTGTGATCCCTGGGCTGAGCAGAGTCTGCTGTGGCAGCTTCCTCCTCCTCCATGGAGACTGCAGGGCTGCTGCTGCTGGCTGGAGTCCCTATCCCTGGAGAGCTGGAAGAGCCGGAGCTCAGGTTGTTGGGGCTGGAGGAGCTGGAGGAGCTGGAGCTGCTGCTGGCTTCTGGAGTGTCATCCTCATCCGCAGCAGCATGGGAGCGCAGCAGCCTCTGGGCCCCTGAGCTGCAGTGTCTCACAATGATGTCGATGGTGTCCTGGATCAGTGGCACTGTGTGTTCCTCCAGGACGCTCTGCAAACCCTCAATCATGATCTCCCAGTGTGGCCCATACACACGGAGCATATACAGGATGCAGCTTTCTGCCAGCCACCACAGCTCCCCATACATGGACTCTGTCCTTTGGCGCAGCCAAGTCCGCACAGGGTCCAGAAGTTCCCGTCGTTGACGGAAAAGCTGTGCCCAGACCTCGGGCAGGACACCACCGACAGCTTGGGCTGGTGTCTCTTGAGGAGAAGAGGGATGGAGCGGCACAGGGTGATGGGGGCTGTTCTCATCCTGGCCGCCAGGAGCTCTCCTTGCCTGGCTAGTGGCTCCTGGCAACTGCTCAGGGGCTGTGATGGCAATCTCCAGAGACTCGTCTGCATTGTCAGACAACCTGAGAGTCTCTATTGCTCTTCTGCAGAGTGGGCACACAGGATTTATCTGTGCCCACTGCAGGATGCAGCCCTGGCAGAAAAGGTGGCCACAGGGCAGAGCAGAAGCCACATCATCCCAGGTGTCCTGGCAGATGGCACAGTTACCACCCATCTCTGTGGCCATATTTGGCCTCTGCAGCACATGGGGAGAGCTAAGGATCAGGAGCTGCTCTCCTTTGCTGGTGTCACACCCTGCAGGAGAGAGGAAGAAGGAACATGTAGGCTGCTGGAGAAGGACACTCCCCAGCCCCCTGAGCCCATGGCCACAGTGGGGGGATGTTTTCCTGCACAGCTTACCCTCAGTGCTGCAAGCACCCGCACTGCCTGGCTGCCTCAAGCAGGCAGGGCTGGGGAAACCCTGCTGGTTGCTCTGGGACTGGCACTGGGACCTGCCAAGAACAGGCACTACTCAGCACCAGAGAAATCTGGCTCGATCCTCCATACCTCAAAGTCATGCTCAGTAGGAGTTCAGGCCAGATCCACACTGGGCCCAGCTCTGCCTATGTCTGTATTTAAACAGTGAGGAGTGAGACGTCACAATCCTGCACTTGGTGATGTCACAATCTGCCTCTCGCTGATGTCACCCTACACCAGCGGGTGACCAGTGCATGTTCCCACCAGTGCATGTTTGTTGCAGTGCGCAATTTAGTTTAATATTGTTTTAAATATTAATTGGTTTATCCCCAAGTTACACCTCCGAGTTGAGTATTAAATGGTTCATTCCCTTCCTGCCTTTCCCCTACTCCATCATCCTGAATCCCAACCCACTTTCCAGATTGTTCCCTGTCCTCTCCCTAATCCCCTCCCAGGCCTTTGTCAATCCTCCTTAGCCCCTCCCATATTTCTAGAAAGTTCCACATCAGTTACCCCATCCTTGATACATGATTCGTTGCTGTAGTAGTGTTACCGCCCATGTGTTCTCCCATTGGTTTGCCGTGTACTTTTTCCTGCCTCATGAACCTCCTCTGAGTTCCCTTGATTGGATAATGTTCTGTACCCTCCCATAGATCCTCCCCCATATTTAAGTTTGTGCAAGCAGTTTCCTCACCTTCTGTGGTTCCTTCTACCTGACCCTAGACTGGTACCCCATCCTCCTTCAATAAACCCTCTTTTGGACCCACGGAAGGACTCCCTCGATCTCTTAGTGTTCCCTCGGACCAGCTGACAGCCTGGTGGCAGGAGCCACACACCTCTGCCTTGAACTATCGGTGGAGATTCTGAGAGGCCACTCGTGGCACAGACTTGCCCTGAATCATGGTTTTAAAAAGTTAGAATTTTTGCTAAGAGTGGAAGTAGTTTCCATGACCAAGATGTAAGTTAGGTGGGTAAATGGTAGGTTAATAATTACTAGATGCTTAGGCTACAGCTACTTGGTATAATTATCTGCTATTATAAATTTACGTACAGAAGAACGTAAAATAAGTAAACCGTTAACCATGAAGCACGAGGCCTTGGATCATGCCAGAGTGTCACTGAGACCTGATGAAGACTCTCCTGACTTCATCCTTCGAGACCACTGACCCATTTCGAGACCACCAACCCAAATTCAAGAGAAGAACTGCCCACATGTGAAGGACTAATGGGCTCATTTTAATATGGGATAGGGATGGGAGGTGCTGGGGTTATGCATATGTATTGTATGTAAGATCTTGGGGAATAAATAAGTGGCAAAGAACCTTGTTCGGGGCAGTCACGCCTTTCGGAGGTGACTCCCATGCCACCCACCGGTGAACAAACATACCACTTTCTAACTTTAATTAGTTAGAGGGTCTTTGTCCGTGATTATACCGTTTTTTTTTTTAACGATTCATTTGGCGAGCCAGGCAGGAGAAGGCTCTGCTTGGCTGTGAGACCAGCCCAGGTAGTGGACTCCTCGGGGCACCCCTGGGATATTCCTGGGAAGAGAGGGCTCCACTGCCCAAACTGTTCATCCAGCAGCAGACAAGGACTCCTGACTTCCAAAACTCCGGACAAAAGGGTATGTTTAAAAAATTGAAACAATTTAAGTTGTGACTGTAAGGTCAGGAAAGGCTGTTGGTAAGTCGTGGGAGACGTCCCAACACACAACTTGTGCCTCTGTGTGCTTGCAAGACTTGTTTGGTATTTGGGTGTACTTGGTTGCCAGCAGAGAATCTTGTTAAACTTGTTATACCGAGTCAAAAGGGCTCAGTCTGTAATTGCTGGCAGTAGATTTTGCTATTTGTTGTGCCGTAGAGGGCTCTGTATGCTAGCACTGTGGGGCTAGCACTTGTAAATGCAAAATCCTGGTGTATGGTTGTTGAACTGTGTGAGTGTGTCCTGATTGTGAGAGTGGTTCCGAGAGCTTGTTTGAGACGTACTATTAGCACGAAGTGAGTGGGAGTTTGGACCCACGGTTCCGTTCTTGGGTGACTGAAACAGCTGGGGAAGAAGGAAGCAAGTGGGGTGCACGAAATCCTTAAAAACTCCCTCCCTGCTGTGGCTGTGGTGTGTGTGTTCTGGTTACCAAAGAGAGTATTCACTATAACTGTATTTCTGAGGCAATAGTGCCTTTTGACTTGTGCAAAAAGTTATAAGAGAAGCACAGCTTGAGTGAAAGAGTTTATTAGTGTTTAGGAAATGCGGCATGAATACTCGTGAAGTAAATTGAGGACAAAAGACAGGACCAGTTTGGGAAGGAAAAGTCCTTGACAAGAGTTTAGTTATGATTTTAAGTACAGAGGCTGTGTTTGTAGATTTTTGCAATCAGAATATGAGCAGTGTCAGTTTAAGGATTCAATCAAACCAGATGAATAGAAGGAATTTCTTTACCTCAATGGTTTGGGCTTGACATATAGGAGTTTGTGAATTCAGTAAACTAATGGACAGATAGGAGAAATAAGAAAACATATTTGCTTTTCAAACAGGTCCTGTTTAGTGACCCTCTGAAGTATTTTCCTGCAGTCATGGGTAAATATCCACTGAGAATCAGATAGAAAGTGTCAAGTCACCTAGGAAGAGGGACCTTGAAAACAGAAGGATTCTCTGTCTACTTTTCCTGTCCTTGCTGCAGATTTGGAGGGCGTTCTGGGCATTTTCCAGACAGCCTCTCTGCTGAGGTGCATGGGCAAAGTGAAAAGTATTCCCTGACAAGTGGTCAGTGTTAGGTGAATTCCCCTCTTTCTTTGAATGAAGCCAAACTAGGACAGTGATAGGATATTGCAGATGTTTAACACTGACTGCCCTGCAAATCAAGCCGTGCCATTGAAATGAGATCTCTGTGTCCCCAGAGTAGCTGCACAATATGGCCTCGCCCACAAGGTTGCTTTTAGAATAAACTCACAGTTTAATTTCAACATGTGTGCCTGATGATCCAGGCTCTTCCTGGTTAAATCCACTTGCTATGGTCTTTTGTGATGAGAAACTCATGCAACCAAATCCAAAAGCTGATGGAGAGACAGGAAAGGCTGTGATTATAAAGTTTTTGTGCCCCTTTGGAGCAGAGGAGATAAGAGCGGGCAGTTGAGTTTCTGGCAGTCGCCTCCTGCCAAGGAATGGCAGCAGGAGAGTTTTCCCAGATGGATAAACATGTAGGAGGGAGCTCAGGAGATGAGGTACTGGGTGTTTAATAGCCCCACAACATGTAGGGATTTTTTTTTCACCCTGCTTGGGAGGATGGGAGCTTTTGTCTTCCCTGGTGGAAGTACAGAACCTTGCCAGAACCTTGCTGCTGCCTCCAGGCCCTTCCAGGGGATGTGCAGGTGCTCAGGAGTCTGAGGCTTCCCCACCACCTGCCAAGAAAGTCTGTGCCTCCTCTGGACTTTTTGGGGCTTCACCAGTGGAACCATCAAGGGAGCTCATCCGCAGATTTAATCTCCTCAAGCTCACCATTCCGCTGGTTCACATCGACCCTGAAGCTGCCTGCAGGGCCCTTCGAGAGAGCAGCCAGTGCAAATCTTCAGAGCAGCACACCCCAGCCAACAGTGCTGCCTCACCTGAGGATTCAGAGCTGCCTCCAGGCCCTTCCAGGACAAGTGCAGGTGCTCAAGAGCGTGAGGCTTCCCCAGCACCTCCCGAGAAAGTGTTGGTCACCTCTGGACTTCTTGGGACTTCATCAGAGGAGCCAGGCACATACAAATTTCAACTGCAACCTGAGCTTATCATTCCACCATTTCCTGTGGACCATCAAAGCACTTTGGTGACAATTCCAGAGAGCAGCAGCTGCACATCTCCAGAGCAGCACTCGCCAGCCTACTGCTCATCAGGTAGGCAAAGAGTTTCTGCCCTTGCTTTTCAGAACAATCATGAAAATTGACTGTTGCAAGTATTGTCCTGCAGTGCTCTGTCATGGGTAGATCTTAAGTGAAAATCAGGTAGAAAGTGTCAAGTATGCTAGGAAGCGGAACTGCAAAAACAAAAGCAAACTCGGTCTGCTTTTCCTATCCTTGCTGCAGATTTGGAGGGTGTTCTGGGCATTTTCCAGACAGCCTCTCTTTAGGGGTGCAAGGGCGAGGCAAATAGCCTTTGTCTACAACTGGTCAGTGTCAGATAAACTCCCATCTTTCTTGATGGAGAAAACTAGGACCCCGATAGGATATTGCAGAGTTTGCAGGTTGTCTCTCCTTCAAATGATGATATTAAATTTCAGTGAGCTCTGTGTGTCCCCAGAACAGCTGCAGCTGCAGAATAGGGCCTTACCCACAAGGTTAATTTTAGAAGAAATTCACAGTTTTAAGTTTTGCATGTGTGTCTGCAGATCTGGGCTCTTTGTGGATGAATCCGTTTTCTGTGATCTCTTGTGATGAGAAACTGTGAAGCCACCAAGTCCAAAAGCTGATGGGGAGACAGAAAAGGCAGTGATTAGAAAGTGTGTTTGCATATGTGTAGATCAATTTTAGAATCCATCCTTTAATGTACATAGACATCGTTTAGAAGAAAGACTTTCTAAGAGGAAGAACCCACTCTTGCAATTCCCTGAGAAGTATGAATGCCTTTCTGGAACTGAGGTTGCTGTGTGCTTCCTGGGATGTTTGATCCAAGGCAGCATAGTGCTCTGTGTCCCAAAGCCGCATTTCTGGAGCCTGACCCATGTGTTTGAATTCTTGCAGCCACTCTAGGCCCTTCAGCTCCCAGTGCTCCAGCTGGCTGGGCTGGTTATGCACCATGGACAGCCCTCAGGTGGCTCTGGAATACTCCTGGGGAAGAGGAATTGCCACCACTGGATCTAGACCTGGTGCTTGAGACACTGGGGGAGATGCTTTCATCCCTCCCTCTGTTCAGGTAACTCCACTGAACAGGGATGAAAGGGGCTGGACTGAGAGCTTTTGAATGTTGTTATTTGGCTGAGAAGCAAAAGCTTCTTGAATTCAGTTGTTTAATGGACAGGGAAGGATTTTGTTGTGTTGTGTTAATTTTTCTCATATGTTAATGGTTTGTCTCAGTTTCATCCCCCTGAGTTACATATATAATGGTTTAGCCCTTTCCCACCTCCCCAACTGTCCTTCAACCCTAGACCACTCACAGTTTCTAGATCCTTCCCTGTCCTTCACCCTAATCCCTGCCCCTAGCATTGTCAATCTTCGCCGAACCCTGCAACAAGTTCGAGAAAGTTCTCCCTACTTCGTTAAATGATTGGTTGTTGAACCCCAGTTGACACCCACATGTTTCCCTATTGGTTCAATGTATCCCTTTCCCTGCCTTCAATACCTCCCCCCGTTAACCACAATTGGTAGAAGTTGTGCACCCTCCCCTTGCGTCTCCCCCGTATTTAAGCCTGTGCAGAACCTGTCAAATCGCCTTTTGCGGTTCCCTTTCCCAAACTCCAGACCTGCTACCTGTTCCTCTAATAAATTCCTTCCCCCAGAACCGTGAAAGGTCTCTCCTGCACCTCTTTGTCCCTCCCTGACGGATCGCCCAGGCATAGCTATCGCTATACCTCTTCTACAGCTCCCAGAGTGGTGCCGGGGAGAGGCCACTCACAGACGCGGGCTTCTTGGAGCCAGCCAGTAGCCCAGGTGAAGTGGGCATTGGGAGGAAGACGTGTCAGGATTTGCATGGTAAAGTAAGGTTTCTAAAAAAAAGAGGGATAAAAGTTCACCCCCTGTTGAGGATGAGAGAGGTTGTGAGCCTGTGCTGGCCAAGTTTGGTTGCTCCTTTTCCTGGGAAGAATGCCTCCTGCAGGGGCATTCGTGGTAAAGCAGTGGAAGTTTGGAGAATGCTGCTGAAGGCAAAGTGTCCTGACAGGGAGGCCATGTGAGAAGTGCCTCTGTTCCAGCAGCAGATGTAAGCTCTGCCTCTTTTGTGTTGGAAGGCCAAGACAAAGCAAGGTCGGGGCTGCAGCTGCTGCTGCTGTGTGAGCCCTGCCATGCTCCCGGAGCTGTGTTTGGGGATGGGCTGGAGCTGCAGCTTTCTTGTCCTCTCAGTAACCTGGCACCTGCAGTCCAGTTTCTATCTAAGAAATCCTCAGTCAGTCTTGCTCTCCTTGTTCCAGAGCTCAGTCACCTTGCTGTTGGGCATCTGTGTGGGGAAAGATGCATATTCCCACGCAGTCCCTGCAAAACTGCAGCCTGAATGACACTATTCTGCACAAGGCTGTGGAGGGAGGAGCACATATCTGTGCCAGGAGCTGGCAGGACTCCTTCCTTAGCAGCCATTCCATATGTTCAGTGTCCCCCCACATTCAACACTGTCAGCTTTGACCGTTTTTGGACCACGTCGAAGAAGTCAAATCTTTTTGACTTTTGAAGGCCTTTGGGGCCCAGACTTCTTGTTAGGAACAAGGGATTAAATATGTGAGCCACAGAGTTGTTGGACCAGCTATTTTGTGTGACTGGTGAGAAGGGTTTATTTCTTTCTGTTTTTCTCCTTCAAGGGGAATGTTAATGTTGCCCCTGAGTCTTCAGGAGGGGAGCCTGTGAACAAGGCTGCAGCAGAGGGAGCTTTGCCTGGCACTGAGAGCTGTGGGAACAGTTCCCAGGAACCCGAGGAGCTTGGTAAGGACAGAGCCCACATTGGTTTAGAGAGGTGTGAGATGGCTGCTCTGAGCCTGCCTCTGACAGGAAGGGAGATCAGAGGAGTTGAGTTCTTGTCTGCAGGGTTGGTGCTTCCTGGTGCCTTTAGTTCAAATCCTGCACAGACACAACCTCCCAGAGCCCTGCCCTCCACGCTTCTCCAGAGGCTCTGACACGGAGTCCTGTGCTGTGGCAAGAGAGCAGGGAATAAACCTGACCTTGTGGGAGTTGTGTCACCAAGCCAGGTGTCCCAATTCGGTTTCACAACTCAGCTCACAGCATCCTTCAGCTTCAGACGTTTCAGTGAGGACTGAGGTCTCTCTGTCAGTACAGGGAAAGAGCAAGGCTGGGCTTCTTTGTGGGAGCTGGGACTGTCTGTGTTTCGAGCTCTTGTTGGTGCTGTTTGCACTGTGAGTGCTGAGACTTTATTGCACTATTTCAGTGCTTTACACAGTTTTGAACACTTGTAAGGATCCGTGTTCCTTAAAGAGCAGGCTGCAAATTGCCAAGTGAGAGTCTGCTTTTCTGACCATCTTTTACAGTTTTTGCTAGAAGGACAGGTACTTCCAAAGGGAAAGATGCACAGAGGCCAATACTGACTGTGTTCCCTTTGCTTCCCAGATATCCATCTGATCCACCTGGCCAGGAGGGCTGCCCTGCGTGCGAAGGAAAAGCCGGAGGAGAGCCTGTGACCATCGGGCAGGTGGAATCCTTCTGTTTATAGATACATGTAGAGATTTCGATAGTTATATTTATATATGCATATAGTTACATTTATAGATGTATGGAGTTGTGTTTATACATCTATATATTTATATTTACAGATCTTTATAGTTAAATATATATAGTTATAAATGTGATAGAATTATATTTTATTATATGCAGTTATAGATTTGCAGAGTATATTTATAGATGTGTAGAGTAATACTTATACATACATAAAATTATCTTCATAAATCTGCGTAGTTTGTAATTAAGAGTTAGATGGAGAGATTGATGTTTGTGTAGGCCGAGGATGCATTTTTATGGCTTCCCCCCGTCGGATGCCTTTTTCATCTCTTGCTTTTCCCCTGGGCCCCCTCTGTCCCCTCTCCCTGTGCTGTGTCCGAGCTGGCGGCCGGAGTGGAGCAGCAGTTCCAGCCCCGGGTGTCCCTGGAGCGCTGGGAACTGCCGGTGGCCCCGGGCACTGTCCCCTGAGGAGCTGCTGAGGGACGGTGAGACTGAGGGGGCCGAGGAGGTGGTGACACTGAAGGGACGGTGACCTTGAGGTGCTGGTGGGGCTGGGGGTGTGGGGCAGCACAGGGCGATGGTGGCACTGAGGTGACAGGGAAGTGGCACAGGCTGAGGAGGGTGGCGGATCTAAGGGGATGGAATGGGTCAGAAGGGACTGAGGAGGGTGAGAGGACTGCGGGGCTCTGAAGAATCCGAAGGGGACTCGGGGTTTGCCGAGAGCATGGCGGGGCTGAGGGGATGGAGCGAGCCAGCAGGGAGCACAGAGGGGTCCGGGACTGCAGCTCTGCCAGGCCTTGGAACCAATTCCTGAGTCTCCATTTTTGCCACAGCTGCAGTGAAGAACTTGAAGACAGCAGGAGAACTGACAGGAGCCAGCAGCGAGAAGCTGAAGGCCAAGAGCAAGAGCAGTGAGCAGGGAGCTGCTGCTGGCAGGCGAGAGCCGGGGTGAGGCCACAGGGCCGGTGAGGCAGGCTGGGGGTGAGGGTGCCGTGGGCTGTGGCCGTGGGCACTGCCCGGCGGGGCAGGAGCGGGCCCTGCCCGTGCTGGGGCTGCTCAGCGCAGCTGCCCCGGCCGGCACAGGGGCTGTCCTTGGGCAAGGCAGCTGTGCCGGCAGGGCCCGGGAGCTGTGCCGGCTGTGCCGGGCTGCCGGGGGCTGCGGGACGGTCCCGCCGCGGCTGCGCTCACCACACCCTGACCTGCTCCGCCTGCTTTTTCTTTGCAGCCCTCCTGGGGTGGCGCTGAGCTTTTTTTCTCTTCCCTGATGGAAGTGCAGGTGCTGCCAAGAGAAAGGCCCTGATCCTGACTCCGTGTTCCTTTGTTTCCCACATGTCCCGTCTGCTGTCCCTGTCCAGGAGAGCTGCTCTGCGTGGCAGGAAGAGACCGAGGGAGAGACTTTGAAGATGGCGCTGCTGGAAGCCCTCTGCTCAGCGTTCTGTCTAAAGATACATGGACTTGCACAGGAAGAGGGATAATTACATATTTAGATTGTTATTTGTATAGCAGTATTTTTATGTGTCTGTTGTTATATTTATGGATTTATGCTATGCATACATGTGTGCATATAGATCCATATATGTTTATAATTACATTTATGTGTATATATGTATCTAAATGTTCATGTATGTTGTTCGGTTTTTAGTTCTAGTTCCTATGTATGCAGTTGTGTTGGTATCTATTTCTACTGTGGGAATTATACGTATATGGCTCTTTAAATAGGCATATTGGTATTTGCATAAGTATATATGTTTTATTTTCATATGTATATTATTCTATTTCTAGATGTCATTAGATTTCCATATGTATCCAATTGTATAGCTGTCTATTTGTATTGCTGCAGTTATATGGATATTTAGCTTGGCACAGTGATATTTTTATATTTATAGATAGGTTTGTTTTACAAATGTCTATATTGTCTCTAATATGTAGTATTTGATCGATATTGACATCTGTATATCATTATAGTTATGTATGTGTGTTCGTGTATCTGTATGTCCCTTTAATTCTATTTAAACGTGTATGGAGTTGTATAGCTGTAGAATTCTATCTATTTAGAGAGGGAATGCATATTTTTGTATTTATGTGCTGTATGCTTGTAGTAATATGTAATAAATTAAGTTGTTAAATGCCTAATTTATCTTTGTGTATAGTGAATTGTTGTAGAGGTTGGCAATAAATTAAGTTTTTGCTAACAGAAGTTCGTATTTGTATATATTTACATACCCTTGTTGTACTAATGGAATAAATTCCTTTTTTTAACCTTAACTGAGATTTGTGCAGTTCTGTATTGTCAGCACAGTGTAGCAATTTGTAATAAATGACATTTTCCAACTGAAATCGATTCTTGTGTATTTGTCGATCAACAGTGCGGCTGTAGCAATCTGCAAAAATTACATTTGTCAGCTGAGATGGGTGTTGCGTGATTTGTGGTATTTAAAGCAATTAGCAGATGTACAGGGCATGATGCTGGAGGATTTTGGCCATGAAAATCTCCAGCCATGTCCAGCATGTGTACCACGTGCACTCAGGCTGGCTGAGGAAAGTGCAGATTGGGGATGGCAGCAGAGCCACACATTTGCTAAGAACTCCCTGCAAAGCCTGCTGAGAAAACTCTGAGCGTAGGACTCCACTGAGCGTAGAACTCCAACCAGGAGCCACCCAGGGAGGACAAATGCAGCCCCCATCCCACTGGCAACTCTTCAGGAAGCGCTCCAAGTGTCCCTCTGAAGGTTATCCAGGACACCAGGAGCCAACAGGGAAATGACGGAAGCCTTTTTTGGGAAGTTCTCCAAAGGAACTCCCCAGGGGAGTTGGTGCTATAATATGCAGTACCACAAGGCAAAAGTATAGTAACAGTAGGCGATGGTCTATATATCCCACAGGCAGTGGCCTAGAAAAAGATCAAATATATATTTTACATACTCTATTTATAATAATATATATTACAATATATAATATGCAGCAATATATATTATAAATTACCTATATGATAAATGTTAATATGCATTATTTGATACATTTTGATAAATATTTTCATTTCATATCAATTTGATCTCTACCTCCGACTTGGGAGAGTGAAGATGTACTGCTGTCCAAAACCTTCTGCCCACACAGCAGTCAACCCCCGGGTGTGTGCATACACACTCACCCACTGTCCTTGTTCTTCTCAGCATCTCAGGGCTGCTGTTTGCACAGAATTAGGATGAATTTAACTCAGCAGGCCCATAAGTGGGGTGTCCAGTTTGTCATGAACACTCATGTGGCAAGGCAGAGCTCTCAAATCACTTATATTAGCACATGTGCCTTCATTCCTGCTGGGGACTGAAGAACTCTGAAAAGCACCAAAGACACAGCAAAGAGCTGCAAAGAATTGGCATCGTGCTCCTGGTTGGTATCCTCAAGGAGGAAAACCTGTTGGGTTTTTAATGTTGCAGCTTTCTAAAATCTGGGAAATCTGATGCTCAGCATCAGTAGCCCAGGTGTGAATGGTTTTCTTGACCTGGCAAAACTGAAGTGTTAACTGTGGACCCTGTCCTTGGTTCCTTAGATCCCTGTCCTTGCCCAGACTTGCAGACAAAAGCACCATCCCCAGCAGAAACTAAATAAGTCACTTTTCTCAAAAAGCTGTCATCACTTTGTGAGAGGAAAGGAAAACGTGTCAGACACTATGGATTAATGACAAACTCTGAGACACAGCTCCAAAGCAAAGGGCAGCAGCTTCTCTGGGACATTGCTGGTGCTCCAAGGCAGCCGGGCTGCCCTGGCTGCCCAGGACCCTGCACTCCATGGGCTCTGCAGAGCTGCACAGCGCCGACGCAGCTTCGGGCACCTCGGCCCTGGGGCAGGAGTGGCCTTCTTGCTCTGGATGGCTGCCTGTGGGCAAATACAGGCTGCTGGCCTTCTGCACTTGGCTCTAGCCCAGCCTTGCAGGGCTAATCCTGTTCCCTGTCTGAAATGTGCTAAAGAGGGACTTAGTTGTTTCCACCTCTCTAGGGCATTGATTTGCACCATAAAATACTAAAGGACTGAGGCCTCAACAACAGGCCTTGAGCCAAAGCTGCCCTCCAGATGAACCTTCCAACCACATATTCTATGGATCTGCTCCTTAACCAAGTGTTACTATCAATAGGATCTGTGCATGCATTCACTGGGGAAACATGTCTTTACCTTTTGGCATTAGGAAACCAGACAAGGCCACACCTGGCCCTGGCTCCTCCTTGAGCCCTGGCCAGGCTCAGGGAGAAAACCAGGAGGAGAATGAAATCTGATGTCCCGCACCAGAAGTTGTCTCATTGCTCGTTCAGCACTATCAAAGCCAGGCTATTCTCACAGCACAGTTGGAAGCTTCATGGCCAGCAAAGGTGGAGGCACCGCAGGATTTCCCAGTTCCTGGTCGTGACTCTTCAGGACTTGGCTGGCACAGCTTCCCTCAGCTGATGTGTGGTTGGGGGTTGGATTGTTCCCTTTTCTTTCTGTGGATTTTTTCTCATTGTTATGCTAAGTATTTGTGGCTACACCTTGGTAGCAATCGTTTTCTCTTGCAGGGTGGTGGGGCATACGGGGAGACCGGAAAATAAAAGGTGGGACAACGGCCTGGGCCCTGGCTCTTGCTCTCTCACTCTCTCGTTGAGTCAGAGGAAGACGGCCAGGGCTCCTACCTAGTGTCCTCCCCGCCATCCCAACACTGGGAGTCACGTTCCCTGCCATCAGACATTGCACTGCTGCCTTCCCACTTCATCCTTCTATCTCTGGGCACCACGACTGACACCGTGAGGGGGGAGTCTCTCCTCCATCCCTCTCAGCCCTGGGCCGCCGCCATCACTCCAGCCCTCTGCGACTGCGCGGGCCCTGCCCTGCCCCCAGCACCGGGAACTGAGCGCAGGGAGAGGGAGCCTGTGGCCAAAAGGGACTGGAACTGAGCTACACTGTTCTGTTCTGTTGTCAATTTTTATAGCTATTGTTGTTTCTACTATTTTGCCTTTTTAGATATATCAGTAAAGAACTGTTATTCCTAGCCCCATATCTTCTGCCTGAAAGCCTCTGATTTAAAACTATAATAATTAAAAGGGAGAGGGTTGCACTTTCCATCTCAAAAAAAGGAGTTCCTGCCTTTCCTTAGCAAATACCTGTCTTTCAAACCAAAACGTGTGGATATGGATGAAGCGCAAAGGATTGGGGTATCAGGTGATGTATATTTCTTAATCACTAGAAGCAAGCTTTTGTAATAATGATGAGGTGCATTGCTCAGGTTATCCTTTTCTGACTTCTTTTTACACTTTTGCATGATACTAAATTACACTATTCCTTCAGCTGGTGTCTGTGTCTCTGATCCTCCCCACCATGAAAACAAACACACAGCTAGTTTAGCACCAGACCTGCCTCTCTGCCAGCCCACTTCTTGGGAAACAACCTTGATCGGCATCTCCGCAAATGAAATTCCCACTTTGCAACTTCCTTTTCTGGAGGCAGGTGAGAAAAGTATCCACTCCCAGCTTCAGATATGTCCAGAAGCCAACTGCTTTCAGCAGTCACAACCCGGAAATATCAACCTCCTTCCTTAAGCTGCCCACTGGCAGCTCACACCAAGAGGCCCTTTGGTCCAAGGATACCCACAGAGGAACTCAAGGAGGGAACAGTTTGAAACAAACTGTTAAAGTACAATAGGGAGGTGCATATTAGAGGGGGATATAGAGTTGGTGATTTGGGAAGTCTGTACCTTTAGAATACCTCAGCCAATGGGGAAAAGGGAGATGCAGGCAGAAGCTTAGGATAAAAAGGAAGTTATGTCCCCCAGAAATTTGAGATACCCCATGGAAAATGCTCATGGCCTATGCCTTTCTTTGAATAAAGTTACAATAAATAAAGTTGCTCTGTCTTTTTTTGGACATAAACCTCTGGCATCATGGATGAATTTTCCTGACAGATTCTTCAGGATTCAGGTGGTGAGGAAAACTCAGCAAAGGCAGAAGGAGAAAAGTCGAGCTGCATTCCTGGGGCACCATTTGTGTATCTGCAGATTTCCTTTGTCCAGAGGCTCACATGTTGTACTTTGGAGTGTGTCCTTGTCACCTGAGGAGTGCTCCCAGGATGAAGGCCTGGCCTCGTCATTGTGCCAATGAGACAACTGCTGCCAGAACAAAAGAGAGAGAGAATTCCTTCCTGGGTTTGGAGCCCCCCTAGACAGCACTGAAGGAACCCATTTTATAGGGCAAGCAAGGCAGAACAGGTCAGTCCTAAACACAGTTGCAAAGTGTCCTTCTGCCCATCACCTTCAATCCACCAGGGCTGCAGAGAGGACAAACTCTGACTTTTAAACCAAAAGGGATAAAATCTTGTGCAGTACCTGGCCTGAAAGGCCTGGATGTGATGGCCTTGCCCAGGGAGGCAGATGAGAGGTCCTGGGAATAGAGACCGGGACTGTCCCCAGGAAACCATGGCAAGATGTCAGGAGCAGGGACAGGGCACAAGGACATGTGATACAGGTGGCTGAGGGAGAGCATCATGAAGAAGTAGAAACTAAAACTAGGAAAGAGTATGTCCTTTTTTCTCCTGACAACATGTGCCTGCAGGGATGGAAGGCCTACTGTCATCACAGTATTGAGTAGCCTGAAGTGCAGATGGTGACACTGCTGAGCACTGGATTATGACTTCATGTCCCTCACTGCTTATCTTGGGGTTCCAAGGACTTGGAATGCCTTTTGTGTTGTCACTGAGGGTGGAGGCTGGAGTCAGAGAGCTGTGACTTCACAGGGGGATGGATTGTGACATTATGCCCCTCACTGCTTCCGTTCAGACATTGGAAGGACCACCTTGCCTCCAGCCTGAACTCCCACTGAGCGAGACTGCAAGGCTGACAGGATCAAGCCAGCCAAGCTCTGGTGCTGGTCACAGCCTGTTCTTGACAGATCTTGCTGCCAGTCCCGGAGCCATCACTCCTGATATGGCCACAGAGACAGATGGCAACTGCCCCATCTGCCAGGACTCTCAGAAGGATGTGACTTCTGCTCTGCCCTGTCGCCACCGCTTCTGCCTGGGCTGCATCCTGAGGTGGGCACACAGAAATCCCTCGTGCCCACTCTGCAGGACACCCATAGAGACCATCAGCTTTTCTGACCGTGCAGACGAGTATCTGGAGACAGGCAGCACTGCCCCTGAGCAGCTGCCAGTGGCCGCCAGCCAGGCAGAGAGAGCTCCCAGCCACCTGGACAAGAAGAGCCCCCATGGCCCTGTGGTGTCCTGTCCAGCTGCTCCACAGGGGACACTGTCCCCAGCTGAGCAGGGCCCCTCAGGGCTGGAGTTCCTGGGTGGCCTCCTGCCCGAGGTTTGGGCTGAACTTTTCCGTGGACAGCCGCAGCTGCTGGAGCCCGTGCGGCCCTGGCTGCGCCAGCGGCTGGAGGGGATATTCCGGCCCTGGTGGTGGCTGGTTGAGGCTGCAGAGAGCTCCATCCTGCACGACCTGTGCGTCAAGGGGCTGAATGCCGAGCTGTTGGTCCAGGGGCTGCAGCCTGTCCTCGAGCACCACACGGCTCCACTGGTGCATGGCGTCATCAGCATCACTGTGGGCCAGTGCAGCGAGGAGGCCCAGAGGCTGCTGGGCTCTGGTGCCATCAGGGATGAGAACAACGGCCCTGTGGCCAGCTCCAGCTCCAGCTCCAGCTCCAGCTCCAGCTCCAGCAGCTCCCAGACCAGCTGGATGGGGGCTCCTGCCCATGGCCCCAAAGTCTATGGTGTGGAGGAAGAAGCTGGCACATCAGACACTGCTTTCCCTGGGGGTCCCAGCCACCCCCCACCTGTGCCTGTCCCCATGGCGTGGGAGCAGCCCCAGGAGGAGCCATGGCAGGAGGCAGTGACAGCGGCTGATCCCTCTGCCCAGGGCAGCACCTTCAGCCCCTCCACCCCTGTCCTGGGCTGGACTCATTGCCGTGGGGACCCTTGCATCCCATTAAGAGAAGGGTCCCCAGCCCCCAGGACTCTCCCCAGTGCTGCAAGAGGCCAATCTGCTGGCAACTCTAGCAGGGCTCTCACAAATCTTCATTGAAAGAAAAGGAAATAAATTGTTTTTTCCTTCACACAGTCTATGGCAGTGCTTTCTCCCTGCAGGGCAATAGATGCCAAAGGCAGAGTGGGCAGCAGAGGCAGCTGGTCTCTCTTAAGACCATGCCCTTAATACTAGCCAAGCGTTTTAAACACAAAAGCATGAACAAGACGGGACTGCAGTGGAATGCATCTCGAGCAGCTTTATTATTATTTTTTCCTCCCAAGCATCAGTCTCATTACAAGATTGGGACAGTGGGAACATGACAACAGCTCACATCCTCAGCAGCAGCCAGAGAATATGATATTACAGTACACTTAGGAAATTTTTTGACCAATCACAAAAGCAAAAGCATATTGACAGTAGTTCTATCCAACCACTATAAATACACATAACCATTTGTTAAAACAATGCTTGCTTATTTCGAATACAATACCTACTTGTAAGCCTTAAAATGCACAGAGCTCCATCATTAAGCTTAGACCTTCCTAATATCTTGCTAGGTATACTTTTCTGCAGCTTAAAGAGTTATTCTAGCCAAGCATTAACACACAGACCATTGTTCTATTTATCTATTTGCTTTTGTCCTCGTTTAGGGCAAGCTTGGGGGAAAGCCTCCGGAAGGAGCCCCCAGACAGCAAACCCCCACGACTCCTCCCCTCCACCACCAGGTTCGGGAAGAATTTCCTGAGAAGAGTGGGAAAAAAACCTGTTTATTTAACAAGCAAAACACTCCCCAGCACAGGAAAAAAACCAACACCAGCTGACAAAAAACTCTTTCACCGTTCTGAAGGGATGACAAACTCAGGGAGTCTCTCCGGCGAGTGGTGGCCCAGTTATCAGTCTCCGGCGCTGGGGAATGACTGCTGCAGGTCACAGAATGCAGACTCCCGGTGTTTCTTGGTGTTTCCCATGTCCTCGTCCGGAACAGGTTCAGATGGTATCCAGGAGAGGGAGGGGACGGGGTGGAAAAAAAAACAGTCCAGGGAAAAAGCTGGACTGCCTAGCTGAACTAACTAATAAGCAAAAGCAAGGGCAAAGCGAAGGAAAGAAAAAGAGGCAGAAGCGAGCAAGCAGGCAAGCAAGCAAGCAGAGCTAAAACCATGGGGGAGGTGAGCCGGCTGATAACAAGACAAAACAAAGCTTCACTTTCAGAGTCAGTCCTGAAAGCACAGGACATAATACCAAACATAATCAGAACACACGATTGGAGATACAAACACCATAACATCACCCTAGGACAGCTTTCTACATCTCATATAACTTTTCTGCTGACAAACCTTATGCCTTCCATTTAGCTCTGTCTCTGAGGCCTGCTTTTTTGCAGCTTTCCCAAAACCCTCTGATTTTAAGGATTCCCACATGCCCTCAGCCTGCCTCTGGTGCTCCTCTCTGTCCAGCCACTGGCACATCTGCTCTGGTTTCTCTGTGCTGCATGATGCTGACCAGAGCAACCTGCAGATAGTAATTTGTCTGGCAGACAAGCAAGATCTAGTGCAAACTTGATACTGAATTGTAATTTTATCTCTATGTCCTAATCAAATAAAATTGTTTCAGCACAGATTTATTGTTGTTGATAATATTATTGAAGGATAAAGTAGTAAATTTTACTCTAACCATTATTAAATCTTGGAAAAATACTTTATAAAGCAATAGTCTTCATTTCGTATTAATAAAAAAGCTGGAGTTGCCCAGTTTGAGGGAATTTACTGAAAATATATATTTAGTAGATACACTATCCCAGGAGAGCAAAATAAAAATTACTTGTAAAAGAAACCGATATAATATTGCTGGATGAGAATCATATATCTCATGAGTAACACATGACTGAGATTAAAGGGGACTCAGAGATTTAACAGCAGAGGGATCTATTTTGTAGTTTAGTTTATAAGAGAAGAAAGTTGAGAAGCCAAATTGCCTTTTAATGAGTAATTTTAATATCACCTTTTCAGAAAGGAGAAAAATAATTATTTTTCAAATCTTATTATTTTAAATTATTTTAAAATAAAAGAGGAGCAGCAACAGTTTTAATTCAGTAAAGAAAAATCGACCAGGAGATGGGTAACGGATAACTTCATTACCAATTTTTTTTTCCTCTTTCACTTCTTTCAGCCTGTCTCCACAGCAGACCCACACCATCTTTGTGCTGAGTACCCCAAAACTGGATACAGGGCCTCTCTTGACTTTCTGGATAGCTTTCTTTCCATGCGGTCCAGGACATAATTGGCTTTCCAGGCTTCCTGCACATGTTGTACCTCTACCTGGAAAACGCCTGGGCTTATGCTTTTCTAATGGCTTTAGAAACCAGCTTTCAACCTGGCCAACAGATGTAAATTTCAAACAGAAATAAACCAAAAGGAAGTCACAAAATAAATAATAATAAAAAGGGGAAATGCCTAGGAGAGATAAACAGACCCAAGAATGGCTGGAAGAGCAATGTACAACGGATCCTGGTGACATACCCCTGAAGTACAGATTGGCTCTCCAACCACAGTGATAACTTTGCACAATATCAGGGACAGGTTTAGCTGGGGTTAATTTTGAACAACTGTCAAAGTCAGATGCTTTTAAGTAGATAAGTGATAGGCTTTCAAATGCAAAGTTATTTTAAGAGTCGGCTGGTAGTCTTGAAGCTCTGCTAAGCCTCCAGCTCTAGATTTCAGATTTTCATTCTCTGTATTAATCTTAGAAATATTGCGGAAATATTATCAGTTCTTTTTTCACTGTCTCCCAGTGGGTGCCGTTCTTTAAATCTCATTTGCCTTGGCTTGTTTTCTAGACTCTTTTTCAGAATAACCTTTAGCCATCTCAGAGGCTCAGGAAGCTGCCGAAGAAGGCTTTGGGCAAAGTTCTTTGTTTGTCATTCAGTTAGTGTGAGTGAATGTTGTTCCACCTGCACAGACTCGAAGCAAGGTTGCTTTGATCTCAGCTGCAACGTGGAGACAGCTGGATGAACACATTAATGTTGGGCTTAGTGCTTTCTTTCACCTTCTCTTCCATGTTCAGATCACCAGTGTTAGATATGAATTTTTCTTGAGGTTGACTGCATCTCTCAGGGAATAACTAGGTTGTTACATGCTCCATGGTACAACATTTTTAGATAAGTACTACTTATATAAAGAAATGTCTTGAGATGTTTTCTTTGTACCCCTCTGAGCTCAGATACATTAACTGGTCTTCATGAATGGGCATCAGATATTACTCTTAGAGTCCATTTTTCCAAACTGGTTAATCCTTTGGTTGTGTTATTTACAATTTACCACAACAGATGTTGTCATCTGTCCTTTATGGATGCTGCCACTGCTAAGCACCACAATATTACTATCAACAGTGAAAAAGAAAGGGCCTAAATGGAGAAATACTAGCTGGCAATGGGGTTTCAAATAAATTTAAGTTTCTTAGAAAACTTTCATTTCCTTTATATTTTTTCAATTGTTCTAAGGAACTAGGAATAAAACACATCCCCGAAAACTAAACATGAAATCTCATTGCTAGAATCTATCTTTTCCCTGCTTCTAAGACATAAAGCAACCACCTCAGAATCTCAGAGATTCATGACAGCTCTTCACTCTGTCTTGTCCTCCTTTTTTTTTTCTTCTTCAGAAACATCATGTTGGTTGTTTGATTAATCTGGAATCTGTGATACCTTTTCTACCCAAGTACCAAGTTATAACAAAGTTTTAATGAAAGGCTTTTAAATATGTCACAGATTCCTGGTATAATTTAGATTGGGAAGAATTCCTCGACATTTTTAAGTCAGATACTCTCCTTAGTTCTGCACGTTGGCTGACTGTTATAAGAACAACTTCTCTCCAAATTAGTGGATACCCTGGACTTGCCACAGGAAAGGAGGGCAGAGAGAGAAAAAGGTTTTATTGACAGCATTCAAAGGGATATTTGGGTATTTCCAGTGATGCTGAGACTGGAGAATCTAGCTGGAGCAGTGTAAAACAATTGTGCTATGAGAGCAATTCTACAATAACTCAGAGTTACAAATCAGCACTGGTTATTTTCCATTTAAATTCATTGATGGGGTAGGTGTCTGGGATATAAACACTTGCATTAATCTAAATTCAATATTCAGCAGAGGATATTTGCTGAATCAAATAAGAAACTCACAATTAATACAATGGGCTTTTCTTTTTAGTGTAACATGCTCCCTATTTTATCTAAAGAAACGAACAAAGACATGCACACACACACACAACCCTGACAGCAAGGCAGAATCTTTAAGTGTGGAGTTCAAGGTTAAACTTTGATTTTAGGATATCTGTGTGATTTCACTACACTAGAAATGTTTAAATGAAGTGAAATCAGTTCCACACAAAAGAAGGAACTCGAGGGAAAGAAAATGCATATTTTCCAAAGGGAAACTTAGTTTAAAGAAATATTTAAAACCACCATTGAAAAAGTTAAAATTAAAATTTAAAAAGCTGCATTGCTTTTGGATTCTTTTTCTTTTATTTTTTTTCTGCAGACTACTGCCTATATGATATATTTATTTTCCTGCTATTTCTCCCAAATTCACATATCATTTTTAATGAATTTTCATATTTACTGAACACCACTGATGTTGTCTTTATAAAGAAAAATAAAATAAAATTTCAGTCTAACTGAGAAGTTTAAATTCATGTTCTCCTTGCAGTGAAAGGCTTTAAGACACAATTAACTTTGAAATACTCAGAAAACCTTCATCATCTTCTTAATGAGATAACAGCAATTTAACTCCCTTTCACAAGAGAGCATTAACATTTTAATTCCTAATCAAGGATTTTATTAAACCTATCGAAATGATTCTATGATATTCAAAACAATCCAGTGGTATTTTCTATACAAGTAATTGACTTCTTTTAAAGTTTGGTTTTTCAAAGATATTGTCCCAAAACAACTAGCCAACCAAAGTGAAACAAAATGGAAAATCCTGACAAAAAGTCATTGAACCCTCATCTTAAAAGAAAAAAGGGGCCACTGCGCTTTTGCAGAAATGAGATAGAGCTATCCCAAAAGAACTGAAATATTTCTGGTGAAGTATTTCAATTTCTTGTAGAAATAGACAGGCAAAGTTTAAAGACAATTTTGTTTTTTAATTTAAATTTAAAAAAAAATTAATTTTAAATTTTTGGTTTAACATTTGGTGTTAATTTTTGATAGGTTTGCCTGAGCTGCACAAATAAATAAGAGAGAGGAAAAAATAACATTACTAAGTATGATACAGTTCCAGAATAGTAGATGGCATCATCTGTGATGAGAGCAGGAGCATTTTCAGGATGCATATTTCTCTGCTGAAAAATCTCACTCTGAATAGTTGCCAATACTTTAGGAATGAGAGACTCTACTGCCCAAATTCCTCATTCTCCCAAAAGAATATTTAGCTGCTCTCTGCCACACTAGCTCATGCTAAATCTAGCAAGTTTCAATATATTACTAAATAAGCCCAGGTACTTCACTTATTTTGCTCACAGACACAAGCACTGAGAGAATATAAAATCAACTGCCTTGAAAATCTCATGTAGCCAAGATTTTAGAGTAGTTAAAATGCAGTTCTTCCCAAGTGCTTTTCCATAAAACTTGTCTTCATTTTTTTTCTTCTTTTTGTTTTTTTTTTTTAAATTACACTAAGCTGTAACTGTGATTATGTCAGCTACACAAGTTTTTATCTTCCAAATATCAGTTATCCTACAACTGGAATTATAAAATTGCATATATTATCACAGTATGTTGGTTTTCTACCTGTTGATTTTGAAGTTATGTCTGGCTATTTTTGCTCCATCTCTCTGGATGGAGAATAGGGGATAGAAACATAGATCCAACAAGCTGAGAAGGATGCAGTGTCTTACGAGCTGCCCTGATTGATACTACACTTATTTTTCAAGCTGATGTCACACATACACACAAATCCAGCCATTAGTAGGTGGGTTTTCTTTTATCAAACTTTTTTTTACTGGGTGAATTTGTTTTGCTCTGCTTAACCATACCACAGTCAGCAGTAAGCTGCTTATAGCTATCTTTTCTTCAATCACAGTTATCATTTATGACATAAAACCCAAATTCCTCCTAGGTGCCCTCTGCACTTAATGGCAATTCAGAGGCACTAAGCAGAGTTCTTAAAGTGCCTAAAAATACCTGTTTCTCTACAGGATGCAGTGAATTTCTAAATAAAAAAAACCAGGAAATAATCATAACAACAATTGAAAAATCAGCCCCTTTGGTCTAGTTACCTTGATTTGTCTCCACAGTCAGATCATTCACCTGTTTTGTACCCTTACAAAGGGTGAAGTTTGATCTTTTTAGGCTGAAGACACAGGTAAGAATTTCAAAACTGCTTCTATATCTTGTAGGTGAAATCCTATCCACTCCAGAGAAGCTGTAGTTAAGCCCCCTTTGCCAGACCCTTTGGAATGAGGAATGTGTCTTTTTTTCTCAAAACAGCATAATTCACATGTCTGTGGTTTCATCATGCTTCTTATTGATTCATTCTATTGCCCAAGAACTCTGAGATCACTGCATTAAATATTGTTTTACTACATTGTGATTTTTAAGATACATTCTGTTAGAAAGTATGTACAAAACCTTTTGAACTCTCCTCACTCTTGGCGTTTCAGGCACAGCAGCCCCTTAAATTCTGAGGTAGCACAAAACATTTCCGTTTCATCTCCTGCTACAATTTCACCAAGTCTTCCTGAAGGAAGAAAATAGAAAGCCTTTAAGATTCTCATTGAAACATTCATCTTGTAAATCACATCTTTTTTCCAGTTAATAGTTTTGAAAACTACCTCCCAATGTGAATCTTTCTCCAAGCAGATGATCTGGAAAAACCCGTGTATGATCAAGTGACAAGACAGAGTTTGTAATCTCACAATTTTTTTTTTCCTCCTAACACCTCTGAAATTTATTTTTTCTGACTTTATTTGTTCTTTAGAATCTGTGAGCAGAAGATAGGAATATTTCTGCTTGTTGCAAAAGTGCCATAGCAATGTGCTGTTGATTAGATATGCTCTTGTCCTTACCATAAACTAGAGACACTGAACTACCAGAAACATCAGGGATTTCATGGGAGGAGATAAGGACACAAAATCTGGTTTATTCTTTAAGTTCTCTTGAGTAATTCTGCAAGTTTGCAAAGTGCACATAGAGGTAGTCACTAGAATGAGAGGCCGTTATTCACATCTAGCATCCCCAAGTCTTTGCTTCATAGTTTTCATATAGCTTGTAAACGAGAGATAAATCCAAGACAGGTCTAATTAGTAAGGGTAAAGGTACACTTTGGTGTTTGATATGTGGGGATCCCTGCAGTCCCAGAAGGGATGTTGAGACCAATTTCTTTGGTTTCATTCCCTCACAGCAAAAAATAAAGGAAAAAAATAGCCTCAAAACACACAAACACACTTATTAAAGCAGTTTATTATAATAAGGAAAAAGTCATCTGACATTTACATTGCCATTTCTGTAGATACTTCAGGCAGAATACTATACATATGAACTGTGGTTCTTTTAAGTTACACTTACTATGTATTAAAAATTATACTAATATATGAGGTACAAGCATTTTAGTTTTGGTCGGCTAGTTGGCTGGACTCCATTCATGATATATTAACACACTCATTCCAAGAGATGAGATAAAAGTTACTATAATTAAAGCAGCAAGCTGGTGGTCACAACTGCCTTGCTGTGATTTGCAAGTCATGGGTGTAGCCATGTGAAATGGAAAGCTACCAGAGAACAAAACCATTTCAGGTGCCAAGATTTACTGTTCTAGCAAGAGTGGATAAAAAGGCCAGAACCAGTGAGCCTGAGTTCTTGCAAGAAACAGATGGTAAAAAAACTCTACAGAATTAGCATGCAAACACAGATAGATTCCTGCAAATGCCACCAGCCTTTCTTGCATCAGATCACATGTGTGGGAAGCTGAGCAGTTCATCAATGACCTTATATCAGATTTCCCAGCAGAGCAGTGTCGTTTCAGAGAAATCCATCTTTCCCTACATGAGTAGTATCAGTTTTTTTCCAATGACTGAAATGAAACCAAAAAAATCTCTGAAGGAGTATTCTAAGAAAAAGAAAGTATTTATTTTCATCCAGTACCAGAGGAAATCCAATGTCTACCATCATATTTATCATCTACCATGATAATAATAATTTAAATCAATATAAATTGGCTGGGGAAGGTGCAAAACGCTGCCTTTAGATCTTATTCATTTGCAATAAAAATGATTCCTTTTCTGGAGGGGATCATAGCATTAGAGTTCTGATTTCTGGTAGAAATATATATAAGGTTTACTTAATTTTTTATTTCTAGTAATTTCAATGCATCTGCTGAGCTAGGTGAGAATGAAAATTGACAGTAAAAATGGTTCTACATTGGTCCTATTTGATGTTAAATGCTTAAGGTTAGGTATCCAAGTATCATTTATGAAACATTGCCAACACTATTTTTGAATTATTAAATCAAAAAGGCAAAAAGACTTAAATATTATCCACTGCAAAGAGAAAGATTTCAAAGCTCCAAGACACGTAGCATCAAGCTTTTCACTTCATTACCTAGAAGAATTCACTAGCACAATATATGATAAAATTTAGCACTTGTACAACACAATTTTTCTAAAAACCATCTAACTCTAGAAGTGTGGAGGAGACCTTCTTTAAAGAGTAGCAAGGTTTAAAGGTTTCTCCCAAACAAAAACTTTCCAGAAATTTTGACCAAAAAAATTAATCTAGGTTTCATGTCTCTAAACATAATGAAGTGATGGGATCCAATTGCTTCCATAGATTGAGAGTTCAGGTAGAACTTGCCTTGAAGTGTCTTTAGGGAAGATGCCAGTTTAGCATAACATTCAAAACATTATCACTTACCTATATTTCTATTGCCATTTTCCTCATAATTTCCAATTGTTTTAGACATATTTTTCTCTCTCTCCTCTTTTCCTAAAACCACTTCCACTTTTATGAATGCTCATTGAATTTAGATGACATAATTCATCAAATTTCTGATTTGGCAGGTCAGTGTAATACTAGATAAATAAAGAAGTGGGCCGTTAAAACATTTTGATTACTTTTTTACATCAGGAAAAATTATGATCCGTGCCTGGTAAATACTATCACTAGTTATAGTAAATATTAATAGATCTTTATCTGGATGATGAAATACCTCCACTTTAATACCAAATAGCTCAAAAAGCAGAACATTTTTTAGTTTGGTAAAGAAAGAACATGATGTATAAATGGAAAAAAAGAGAACAAAGGGAAATAAATTATATTACTAAAATATCAAAGTATTCTTTCCCAAGTTTTTCCCATCATACCTGTCTTTAAAGAAAAAAAAAGATCTGAATATTTTAAAAAGCCTGAGTGCCAGTGCTCATGTCACAGATCATGTCCAGAATATTTGTTTCCTTTTCTCTCCAGTTCCAAGGAAAAACTGGTAAAGGCATACTGATAGTGATTTTTTATACTAATGATAAGTATCATTTATAATTTTGTGAGGTATCTTTCATGTATACTTTAAAAAAACATTGTACACTAAGAACTGAACATCTGAGGCATTCAAAAACATTATGCGAGCTGAGATCTTTTCCAAAAAGAAAAAACTGTGTCCGTATGATATGTATGGATCATTTTAATGGAGTTAACACATCAAATAGTTAGATCTAACAGTAAATTTGAGGGTATACCTTAATTTCTTAATATCTTAAATATTGTAACGTCAGTGTGCAATAATCTGAAACAAGGTCAGCTATATTGCAAACATGTAAGTCAAATTATGAATGTGTTATTAAAAGCATTACAGGGATATGTGTTGATGTGGAAGCTGTAGCTATATCCTGTCCTATCATCCATTTCTGAAGAACACAATTTCATTTTAAACTTTGTTAATTATCGAAACAGATTTGAGTAAGTTGCTTGCAGCAATGATAACATTATTCCATACACAATCTTTATATATTTGTCACTGATCTTAAAGCTGTTTAAATAAAACTAACAATAATGTATTTTAATTTCGTCAGACTTTCAAAATGTGGAGCAAATGCAATGCATAATAACATTATTATACATCTCAGTCTTTTTTAGGAGTAATCTTTGCACATGGTATCAAATGCAGTTGTGTTTTGCAGGTAAGGCCATCTACTAGAAAATAAATTGAGGTGAGTAGGTTAATTCTTGAAGACTGCCCAAATAGCTCATTCTTAAGAATGCCACCTGGCTTAAAGGTCGTTTAAGTATCTCCTACCATGTTGTGTTCCTGCGAGCTCCTTCATTTAGAGAGATTAGAATTTACAAAGTGAAAAATGTAAAAAGAGACCATCAGGATACTATCAGCATCCTACTCAGTGGAATATATATTCCCATTTTTTCCTCTGGAGGCAAAATCAAGATTTGAAGTTTCTTGCTACTTACTTTAGAAGTACCCCCTTTCTCTTTCTCAAGACAGTATAAAGCCACTTTTTATGAAATTAGAAAAGTTAAGTCTGCATAACAAATCACTTAATTAGAGCCATGTAATTAGCTTGCCTTGAGAGAGCCCAGTAAAAGCAGCATGTTCTCAGTAATTATTCACCATAACAGTGCGAGGAGAATAAAAGACAGAAAATCACTAAAATCTTGGTAGAGCAAATATACTTGCCTTCTTCTAGAGGAGTTAATGAATGTCACAACAGCATGGATTTAATGCTTCAAGATAGATTGCATATTCTATCAATAAAGAAATAGGGAAGCTAAACTCTAAAAGCATATAAAATAGGCAAAAAATAAGTTCCCTCTTGAATTGTTCAGTAAAATAATGTAGCCATTTGCAGAGGAGCAGTCACTTCCATTAAAGGCTTCTCTCTGCTTGAGCTTTCTTTTCTCCATTTGCAACTTTTTTCTACAAATATTCAGATACTCCTTCAGCTTATTAAGGCACACATCACCTTTTCATATGAGGTGGAGTCTTTGATATGTGTTTTCTTGGCAGTAAATTCTACATTGTGACTCCATTTCAGACTGCCTATAATCCCTTCAGTACCCCATATGTTCATTTTTTTTAATATCATCCTGTACTTTTTCTTCACAGTTTCAATAAGTTTGTGATGCCAACAATGGCATAAACTAAATCCTAATTTACATGTCCTCTTGATAAGTATCATTACTAGAAATTATTCTTCTGAGTTAAAACACCAAGAAATATTCATGTGTGCATAGCTAGGTGTGTACAATGAACATACGTATAACTGTGAAAATTATGTGTAAAAGAGTAAAATGCATTAGAAAAACTACAATTTCCCTCTATTCTATATTCACTATGGGAGAAGTGCATGAAAGACAGACTGTCAACAGGTTTCACATGGTCTAGTCAAAGGAAAATAAACCACTAGAAAACATCACATCATTTAGTTTGGTTTAGTTCTCCATATGGAAGGAAAATGAGTCTATAATGATTAGTTTCCATCACAACTGGAGCCACTACACTTGGACACCTGAGGGTTTCTCTGAAAAAAAAAGTCAAAACAAGAAACAACCACAAGAGTTTTCTTCCTGTAAGACAAAAAAAAGAAAATCACACATCAATCTTTTCTCTCTACTGAGGCATATTATGAATCAATTCACCTTCCATTTTATCTGGAATTTACAGAGTTAACTCTTCTAGGCATTTTGGATGGCTAGGTGCAATTTTCTAGCATAATATCCAAACATTTTTAAGCATTACTGTCTGCTTAAATAATTAATCTTTTCCAGTGGTGAAGTGGAAGAAAATGATGTGGTGGTGGACTATGATTCATGACTGGTTCAAGATATACCATCAGGATCCTGGGCTGCAATCTAAAGACTGAAGAGAACAACTCTTTAACAAACACATATTCTCAAGCTTTATGGATTCTATCCAGCTGTTAAGCACTCCCAATTCCAGCTTACAAATTATGGGAAATCATTATAATAATTGTATCCAACTGCTAGTTAGATATAAAATGACTGACATGATAATACACTACTAAAATTCATAGAATTGGCAATATATTAAATTAGCAGCATTTCTACTCTCACTGGCAAGTTTTAATTTCAATAACAGTTAAAACTCATTCTTTGGAGAGATTTTAATTGTTAAATCCAGTCTTATTTATATCACACTCTCAGTAGTTTTTTATTCCAGGAGTAGATTTCACTGTGAATTATATGATGCAAGAAGGGAATAAATCCACCATGTATCTAGCTATAAATTGACAATTCAGCTTTCAATAGACTAAAGGAACAATGAAAAAAGAGAGTGCAATGATCTCGCCAGACAACTGAGGTGTTAAATAAAAAAAAATTTCATGTTGATTTTTCATTCTTCCTTCCCCCATTTTGACTGCATCAAATTCAAAGAATGCTGTTTCTTCCTCAGCTTCAACAAGAGTTGACAGATACAGAACCAAACAGTCCAAGGGACACACTAATTTGTCCAGTGCCAGGGAGATTAACACATAATAGTCTGTGCTCTTTCTGTACCCCAGGCAAAAGAGACACTTTAAAAGGCCAGCTCAGAGTACAATAAGTTATAAACTGAAAGAGTGAGAAGCAAAAGGACTTTATCCTCTCAGTGGGATACCAAAAAACTTTTGAGACAACATAAGCTTGTGTCAATCTAGAGCATCATTCCATTCTGGGCCTATAAAGACATCGAAACACAACACTGCTGAGGGCATTTTCCAGTCATTTCCTACGTGATGTGATGTAACGGAAAGAGAAAGAGCATAACACCTTGTTTCAATAAAACTATCAGGTTTCATACAATATTTATGGGTTTGGGTTGCAACACAGGTATAATGTGGAATGAGCAATGCAGAAATCAAAGCCTTCTTCTTTGGCTCCAGAGCTCTGTAGTCCCTATAAAGCCTATAAAACAAAAGAAAGCATTTCTAAGCAATCTATATATCGTCCTAGTAAACAGATTCTTAAAAATAGTGACATGGAAAACAAAAGAACTTTGTAGAAAATATATGTTGAAGGTTTCATAGAATGAAATTTAACTTAAAATTCATCTCACAGATGCTCTCCCAAAGAAAAATGTTAGAACAAGCCAGTTCTATGTTTGAAGAATATCTTCCATACCTCACTATATTGACTTACACATAAGGACAGTCCTTTAAAATCACTCCAAACATAGTGAGAGATGACATTCTTTCTTTGGCACTGCTATACCATGCAATTCCACAGGACTTTATTGACAGACATAAAATCAAAAGGAGGATGGCTGCCAGGTGACACATGACTGTCTGTAATAACATCACATCTGTCTAGTTGGGTCAAATGAGACTGCACAAAAGGAAAATATTAACAGTGACAAGTGCTGATATGCCTATTCCAAAGGTTTCCCTTTATTCCTAATAGTCTGTGAAGGAATTTATTGATTCTCTGCCAGCAGGCTTCCTGTCTGTTTAACACACACTAACAATTAATGAGTTTCTCAGTACAGTCTTCCAGTGGATCCAGTTAGGAACAATCCACATCTACAGCGAGGCTAACATCTGAGACTGAGATTATGACCCTGGCTGAAAGGATCAGAAGAAAAAGTATCTGTGTAAAACAAGAAAAGGCTTGAAAAGAGTTTCAAAGCAAGTGCATATATTCTAAGATTGGATATCTCTGAAGAAGGGACAGTAGGTTAGTGGAAGGGCAATAGAGCTGTGACAGAACTAAGTCCTGACCCATGCCTTGGCACATCAGCCAAATGTCTGGGGAATCTCTCTGTCAACACCTATTTAAAGACCTATCTACACTGCCCTAAAGGAATCTGGCTGTAAGAAAAAGACACAGAACCAAAATCATGAGAAATTTGGTTATGTGATGGATGTAATGTACTGCCGTTTCCTTGGGCAATCCATGTCTACAGTGCTGCAGAAACCATTATTAAATCCAACAAAAATGACCTCTGCTGCAGTCCAGGAGCTGGTGTTACCTCTCTGTCCCTACTCACACTTAGCACAACAAAAAGACAACCCCAAGTCAAAAACTCTACATAAAACTGGGTTTGCCATTCACATTTCCTGTGCATTACACATCTTATGATGCATCTGTCTCCAGTTTATTTTTTACAGTGGGAAGTTCATTGCAGTGTGTTCAGTTTTGCATCCAGCTACATCTTCAGGTGAATCCCTAGAAAGCACTCACAGATCAGACACTGGAAATGAACCATTCTTCAGTCTCTGAGACAATGTATGAGGATGAAAAAACATCTTCTGTTCTCTGCTGCAGATAATCTGATTATCAGAGGCAAGTCTACACAGATTTGACAGCTGTGAGCCAGTGAAGCAGTCAAAGTCATTGAAAGTGCTGTGAGGAAAAGTTGAAGGCTTAGTGTCCTCTCTTGTGGAAATGAAACTTCCTACAACAAAGTCTAGTTATGCAGTGTAGCATTCTGACAACTTAAGTGCACTGTGTGCAACATTCATAATAAAACAACAGAAATTATGAGGAAAAATGTTCTGTATGTAAATGAAACTTTTTCTTTTTTCCCCAAGAGAAAGTAAAGAAGCTGCTTTTTCTTTCCAGATCTGTCATCCACCTTCAGAATTCTTTACAAGCTGTTGAAAATGAAAGGTTTAGGTCACTCAAAGGATCACCAGCAAAGGTATTGGCAAAAGAAGGATCAATATAAAACTAAAAACAATGACTAAGTTCATTAGAAGGTTCACCCTACCACTTACTGGATGGTAAAAGCATACAAAGAATTAAAATCTAAAATAAATCACACTGAAAATATAAAATCAACCAAAAATTATCTAGGTGGAGGTTGGGGATGCAAACAAGGTAAGAATGTAAAAGGGTAAGGACAAAAAGGATGAAAGGATCCTCTTGAGTCATAAGATTCAGAGTGGACTTCCTTGCCAAACCTAGCCCTGGACTTGACAAACAGTTTAGGCCTAAAGGTTTGAACAGCACTTAATTGAAATTGTTATTTAAAAAATTTGACAGTAGATTCTATGTAGTTTGCTATAAGCATGACAGTAACTCATAATTCTAACTTGAATACAAATCTAACATACCTAAGGACACAGGATTTGTGTTTGCATACACACAGACATAAAGAGTCTGTGCAAGTTATACCCATGTAAAATCCCCCTCAAATTCAGTGAAATACTCACTTCAGATGCCTTTGCATCTTTTCACCAGGCAAAGGGCTGGGCCTCAAGGCGTTGGGGGTATTATGCCAGGATCCATTTTAATTTTCTGGTCCTCCTCATACAGCAAACTCGAGAGTTCACTGGCTCTGAGAGGTGCCACTTAAGAGTAAAGAAAAAAACATTTCCTTCCCCCCCACCCAGCTGGTGTCATTTTTAGACGTTTTATATCAGTCTCTGATAGGAAACTGAAAAAAAATTTTAAACAAACCCCATCATAAATTCATTTTGTGGAGCCTTATTGGAATATTATCAGTACAAAGTCCTGTTCCCTTCCATTCAAGCTTCAGTGACTTAATCTCCCAATGGCCCAGCTCTCATTCTCTAGTGCTTTGATGTCTGTCTTTGGTGACACCCAAATTGCTCAACACGTTACTCTTCTAGAGAGATTTTTCTGCCTCTCTTCATATTTTCCTCCCTCTTTTCATGAACAAATCTTTTATGGATTAATATGTTTTTCAGAGTCCCAGAGTGAGCTTTCTCCAGACTGAAGGCAAACTCTCTCTCATCAGCCAGCTTGCAGACACTAAAACACAAATGTCATACAGGCCTTGGCATCAGGAAAATGCTGTATTACCAAAACCCATGGCCAGCTTTTCGAGTATGGTTAATTTTATTGTCTATTCTAAAGGCAGTGATGACACGTGATGTAGCTACTAACCTTGTAAGTTACACTTCCAGCACATTCAGGAGTTAACATATTTTCTGACTGACTGCTATTTCCTTTCTTGCTTGGCTGGAGTTTAGGAAAAATAATTAATAGTTTTCCTGACTGACCAATTTAATGGTTTTAATTGAAGGAGAAGATTAAGCTCAGGCATGAGTAATCTTGGATAGCACCTTGCAGGACAGTTATGTAAAGGAGGGAATCATCTGAAAAAAGCTCAAAGCTTAATAATGGCAAGGAATATTGCCACATGGCAAAGTATTCTGGTGATAATTAATGGAATGCAAAAGAGACTGGCATTTTTGACAGCGAGATAGACTAGAAGACTGGCCTTGAAGGATAACAGTGTGAAAGGGAGACTAAACAGATATATGAGACTGTAGAGAGCTGGAGTTCAAAAATATTCTGTGAAAAGAGAGCAAAAATGTTAATTGAGCACATTATTTGAAAGCCTGGCAGTGAACTCAAAAAGGTTAAGATACTGTTGGTATTAAAATTAAAGAATCAAAACAGAGAAGTAAAAGGTTCAGGAAATGTGAATTAAATGAGTGATTTAGCAGCAAATTAAGTTCATCGATTTCAGAAGGATATTGGACAGATTTCCAGTAGTAAAACAGATGTCCATTTACTATACGGATGTTTGAGAATTTTCATTATAGGGAAATCTCATATATAGGGAATTCTGAATTGGCTACAGAGACCAGGAAAAATCTGAATATATGAAAAGGGTAATGGTGCCTTACTCAGAATTACAGCACTTAGACCTCTAGTGGGCAGAGACATGATTCCCTCACAAAACTCATCAGCCACTTTCAGGGAAGAGGAATAGCTGTGATGACTGAAGCTGTCACAAACCCCCATCAGATCAGTGGGTGTTAACTTGTGCCTCCTAGTCAAAATACATATTCACCAAAATATGCTTTGGAGGACTGTAGAACTCTTAGGAATCTGGAACAAATTTTTAGACATTTTCTCTCAGCTTTGCCTATCAAAGGAAGAAATAAATTCAAATTTTCATAATCTTTCCTCATTATGAGAACACTTAGGTCTGAAGTATCTTGGTCTGAGAATATTTTACGGCCTTTCCTGAACACCACCAAAAAATAAAGATGAAAGGACATCTCCTTAGATTGTGTTATCTTGCACCATTCAGCCTCATTGAACTCAGTAGAATTGTAGTGGAGCTTGCTATTCCAATGTTCAAGTGCTTTTGTGAATAAAGCTATCTCAAACTGATTTAGATAAAGGGAACAAAAGATTAAAAATGCATGGATCAGTTTCTAGCTCATCCATTGCTTGTACAAAGTCTTCTTCAGCTGTGGAAAACTAGCAAGACTTACTATTTATATGGCATTTTTATGTTCAATTGTGTCTGTAGAAATGTTAACTACAACTCACTGCTTTCTGCAGAATGTTTTTTTTTCAAAAACCAAATAAAACCAAATGAGAAGGCAAAAAAACTCCAAAACACCACAGCCCAAATAAGATAGCATTTTGCTCTCAATGGAAAAAGTTAATTTAATGCAAGGTAGATGTAGTTGAAGCATTTCAGTATTTTGTCATAAACAGCTTATTCCATTTCTGAGCCACTTCAGTCTAATACCGACATCACTTCCTGGCACCTAAAATTATCTCAAAGCTTTCCAAAGGGTAAGAGTTGGAAGTGAAGGAGTCCTACACTTTTTTTGGCAAAATGCATGTACCTTTTTCAGCCCCACGAATTCTCCCTTGGCTCGTGGCCCTACTTTAAGAAAGCTTCTCTCCACAGCCCTGCAGAAGGGTGTCAGGGAAGGGGCCAGCAGCACCACGAGGGCAGGAAAGCCAGGAGCCTGGTTTTGGCTGACAAAAGCCAAAATGATGAGTCTGGATGAAGAGTGACAGTCCCAGGTCAGGCTTAGAGCCAGAGAGAGTGACCAGGCTCAAGCACAGATCAGTTAAAAGACAGTAAAAGGTCAACCCAGGTTGAGAACTTTGTGCTCACACATCTACTTACACAGCTGTGGTGTAGCACAGGCAGGGACCGGCCTCAGGTTAAGAAAACCTTCTAAGTTTTCCATTCCTACAGGCATAAAAACAAACTCAGGAAGAAAGGTCGGGTTTTTTTGCACAGATTCAAAAGTAAATGTGCTTACTTAAAATCTCAGTAAAAAGTTACTTTTGTGTAACATTTCCAAAAAATAAAAATTTAGTTTAAATATAGGCAAAATTTTAGGAGTCATCTCCACATGTGCTGAAAAAAGACAATACTCCTGCATAGATGCAGCTTATCCAGTCTCAACCAGGTTCTAACAGATGTTCATGGGAGGCTGTAATAACTGCGAAGAAGTGGAGATGATGCTTCCAGTTGAAGGGTTGGAGTCCTAGAGTCCTAAGGAACTTAGCTAGCCAAATCCTTATGTACTTATTTCAAGAATTTCTGAATATTTATATGTAGGACAGAGTATTTGTGCCAGAAGGGGAGGGAGAGGAGGGAAGGAGGGAAGAAAAAGAATTGAGTTTTTTCAATTAGACAAAGTTGTCAACTAAGGACCCTCCTCATTATCATAAAATCCTAAAGATGTGGTCCTGACTATGTTGAAATATCTTTTTAATTTAGCTTTGGATATTAATTGTGAAAAATGAGCCACTGAATTAATACCAAGATCTGACTGTTTGCTTACTGTGGTGGCTAACAGCTGGCCTGAAGGCCTAACAGCTTTAAGCAATCCTAATTATAATTTTATAACTGAAATATAACTGATTATATAACTAATTATATAATCACCTTGATTATATAACTCAACCAGTCTGGACCATTGGGGAGCAGGTCTAGGCTGCTGGGGACACAGGCAGCTCTTGGCCAGTTGGCCAGGTGGCAACTGGTTTGGCCAAGCAGGACTAACCACGCAGACCTTCAAATCTAGACAAGGAGAATGGCACTCAATAAAAGTTGGCTGTTGTCACATGAACCTCGGCGTGTTCTGCCACGTGCCTGTCTCCAACAGCAGCAACAGCTTGCAATTGATTTCCACCCTGATAAATGCCTCTGTACTTCAGTGATTTGCAGCAAAAAATAATTTCTGCCATTCACCGTTTTTGCAGTGATCTGTGCAAGAATGGTCTATGCATGGTTGTACTTTTGTAAATATTTTCAAACAGATAGATTTTATGCTGAGTTTTCAGAAAGTGTTTTTACTGATGCAAATACAACACCCCTGTCTGATGGCAATCAGCAGCTTTTTCAGAGCAACCAAAGTCCTGAAGACTAAGCAGCAAGTGAAACCTTTTAAGACCTTCCATTTGTATTTCTAGAAGGTTGGTTTTAAGGCCAGCATGAGAATCATAAGACTACAAGGAGAAAAAAAATAAATTTCTTTACAATTAAAAGCAATGGAAAATTGTTTGGGAATATCAGGTTGCTATGGGAAAACACTCAGGATACTTCTGCCTCCTATCTTTGTCCAAGAGACATTTGCTATTTGTGCATTGCAAGCTGGGAAACTTTGTTATTGCTGCAGCTGGGACAGAAGAGGACCAGTCACACATCACCAGCATGTGCCCAAAGCAGTCTTGTCTGAACCACATCCTTGTGGACACCAGTCCCATGGGGACATGAGGATTATTGGGTTGTGTCTTTCTGTGGAGAGGATTCTGAGGAGGTGAGGGAAAGGGTGGTTGCTCATCAGTCCCATGTGTGGCTCGTTTATCTTTCTCAGCTGAATACACGCCAGTGACAACTTTTCCATTCACACTGAAGCACTTCCAAGTTGCTCATTTTGATTCACTGGGTTATAAGTCAACCCTAGTGTAATTTTAGACCCTGTCTTTTGCTCTCCATGAAATTACAGTGGCTCATTATAATAGAGAGCAGGTACTCCAGCAAGATTTAGCAGCATGAAAACTAGGAAGTCACTAAACTACATGGACACCAGCTTTCAATCTCTGAGTACTAAATTAAGAAAACATAACTATGCACAATCAATTTAGATACCTTACCTGACTCAAAGTTAAGGGTGTTCACACTCAAAAATATGTTAATGCTTTAGTTTTATGAGCATGATATATCAGCTTTTTACTCTTTTCTCATCTGCATTTTCCTATTGATCAAGAAATCCGAGGGTAGAGTACATAGATTCATGAATGATAGGCCTCAGTGCCACTTGCCTTGAATTTCAATTTCTTTTCTGCCTTTCTGTGCCAAATTTATATAACCCCTGAAATCAAGGTGAGCTTTTCCTTTCACATATTTATGGCTTCCAAGCTGTGTGTCTAATGGCCTGCCCTGTGTTTATGTGAGCAGTTTACTTTACCCAAGTAATAGTAGTAACAGCCAAATGATTAATTCCCCAAACATACTCTACTTTCATTTTATGTTATCCCACCTCATCATAGAAAATTAGATGAGTTAAATTAAATTAAAAACAGTATTAAGAGTGAGGAGCTGCTTCTTATGAAGAAATAAAATCATGTCAATAACTCATGTCCTTATACCTCCTCTCTGTTTCTTCATGCTCACAAGTTTAGTACATTATTTTCCTCACCCCACAAAGTTGTAATATTCTCATTGAACATCAGAACAGCCCAACAAACCAAAAACCAAAACCATGGAATATGTCATGGCTTCTCCCATACATGCCACATAAAACTCAGACTGCTTCTGTCAGTCTCTTTCACTGCACAACTCTCTTTCAGCAGCATGTATTGGTCTTGCTGTCTCCTTTTTTATCACAACAGCCTACAAAATATACCTTTGCCCCTGCTTTCTCATTCCACATCCTTTGAAGCATCCACTACAAACAGGAGAGAGTTTGGGGAGTTCTTCAGATACTCATCTACATTATTTCAAGCTCCTGTAGGAACTATTTTGACTTTGCAAAAAACCCTAGGATAAAATAACAACTACTTTTTAATTAATATATATATTTCATCGCAACTAATGTGCTGATGCATCCAAAGATGTTTTAACTGCATTATTCTTACTTTTCAGTGATGCCATCTGGCCTTCCCAGATTATGTGGTCCTAGTAACAAAGCAAATGGTACCTAGCACAACAGATAACCACAGGTAACACGACTCTCATCTCTGTTTCATTTTGAAGTTTGTCACTGCCTGGTCACTAAAGGCCATGGAACTAATGTGTGGATCTCAAGATGAACATGGAGGCAGGCCAGCAGGAAATAGATATTTAATAGTCAATAAAAATAGACAAAAGAAACCTGGAAAACCAGAGATTTGCTCTTGTGCCTCTGTGTAGTTTACATCTGGGAAATTTCAGTTGCGACAACAGATTATTTGTCTGTTACATGGAAACCAGAATTATCAGATACCCAGAGTTTATATAATCACTTGGAATAAAGTTCTCAAAATGCAACATATTTAGCCAGATGTAGAGGAACAGAATTTTATTTTCCAAGTGCTGCAGTGCCCTCAGGAAAGTGAAGACAGATACTTTCTTATCTTAGTGCATTGCTTACACAGAAGGTGAATAACTACAATAGTATCAAAATATCACCATCTTAAAAACATTTGAAAAGCTGTGCAGGATCTAATTTTTTTCCCCTCATCAATCTGAAAACCACATGTCCCAAATCCACAAAATTATTACCTTGCCTCTCATTGGAGAAAAAAATAGATAAAACACATTCCAAGCACTTGCATTTGTAGAGAAGAAGTCATGATCATGATGCATTTAGTTTCCAGAGTCAGCAGGCAAATTAAACTGACTTCAATCTCAGTCCCATGATTTTTGGGTTTTGTTTTATTTTTTTTACTCGGTCTAAGTTGGCAAAAGTGCTGATGGATGCCAGAACCTGCAAGTTTTACCTCTATTAGTAAGTGCTTAGCACACTAAAAAAATACCATATACTTCAAGATGCCCAATACTGTCTTAACTGGGTTTGAGGCAATTTAATATGAACAAAACCAGATCCAAACCCCGGGTTCTGACAAGAAGAATGCTTGTGGCTGCATATCTGCTGGCTCTCGGCCCTAATGATATATTTTTTACGGTAATTCTCAATTGCATGGGAAACTTATATGGGTAGCAGGTAAACAGCTGCTGTTTACTAGATGTACACCATTCCAGAGACAAAACCCAAGCTGTATTTGGCAGCAGAGGAACTAGCTGAACTTAGAGCAAAAGTCTGCAGCTTTCTGCAAACAATGTATTGAATTAAAGCAATGGGATTTTTTGAAAGGATTGTGTCTTCTAATCCAACATTGACTTGAATCGTACTTGCCTTGATGCTTTCCTATTATTTCACTTTAACTACACCAGAATGTGCCTGCATACTTTACAAAAATAAACACAGATCAGACCAACTTGCACTAGACTGCGAATTTAAGTCCTTGCTTACATGTCATCTTAAATCATCTGGTGCATATACACATCAACATATTACAAATGTATCTGCCTAAAAGTTAAAAATTCATGTAGCTATGTTTCTAAAATCTGGGCCTACAAAATTAAACAATTAGCCTCTGTCTTGGTTTGAAAGACAGGTATTTAGCTAAGGAAAGGCGAGAACCCCTTTCCTGAGATGCAGAGTGCAACCCCCTCCCTTCTAATTATTATAGTTTCAAATTAGAGGCTTTCAGGCAGAAGATATAGGGATAGGAATAACAGTTCTTTACTGATATATCTAACAAGGTGTCTTGGTTTGAAAGACAGGTATGGTCTAAGGAAAAGCAAGAGCCCCTTTTCTGTGATGCAGAGTGCAAGCCCCCTCCTTTTTAATTATTTTAGGTCCAAATCAGACGCCTTCAGGCAGGAGATATGGGGATAAGAATAACAGTTCTTTACTGGTATCTAACAAGGCAGAAAACAACAACAGCTATAAGAAAATTGGCAACAGAACAGAACAGTCTAGCTCCGCTCCAGTCCCCTTTGGCCTCAGGCCGTGTCCCTGTGCTCAGTTACCGGTGCTGTGGGGGCAGGGCAGGTCCCGCGCAGTTGAAGAGGGGCTGGAGTGATGGCGGCGGAGGCCCAGAGGTGAGAGGGGATGGGAAGGTGACTCCCCCCCTCACGGTGTCGGTCGTGGTGCTCCGCAGGGTGTCCAGAGATAGTAGGGTGAGATGGGAGAGCAGCAGAGCGATGTCCAAAGGCAGGGAGCGTGGATCTCAGTGCTGGGATGGCAGGGGGAGATACCAGAGCGGAGCCCACGCGGTCTTTCCACTCCACGAGCCAAGCGAGAGAGCGTCCCCTGCTCCAGACCCCCCTCCCAACTTTCCTTTTCCGGTTCCCCACCCCCCCCACCCCCCTACGAGAGAGCATTATCTGTCGTTTTAAGGTGTAGCCACAACTACTTAGCATAACAATGGGAGAAAATTCCATAGAAAGAAAAAGGGAACAATTCAACCTCCAACACAAGGCAAAATAGCAGAAACAACAACAGCTATAAACACTGACAACAGAACAGAACAGTGTAGCTCAGTTCCAGTCCCTTTTGGCCACAGGCTCCCTCTCCCTGCACTCAGTTCCCGGTGCTGGGGGCAGGGCAGGGCCCGCGCAGTCGCAGAGGGCTGGAGTGATGGCGGCGGCCCAGGGCTGAGAGGGATGGAGGAGAGACTCCCCCCTCACGGTGTCGGTCGTGGTGCAGGATGATGTGGGAGAGCAGTAGAGCGCTGTCCGATGACAGGGAACGTGGCTCCCGGTGCTGGGATGGCGGGGAGGAGGTAGATAGGAGCCCTGGCCGTCTTCCTTCCACTCCACAAGTGAGTGAGAGCGCGAGAGCCAGAGAGCCCAGGACCCTGTCCCACCTTTCCTTTTCCGGACCCTTTCCCCTACCTCCTCACCCTTTCCTCACCTTTCCCCCACCCCCCTGCGAGAGAAAAGTATTGCTACTAAGGTGTAGCCACAAATACTTAGAATAACAATGGGAAAAATTCCATAAAAAGAAAAGGGAACAATTCAACCCCCAACACAAAACAAGATAATTTTGATAAAAGTTATGTACCATGTTTTATACTTAATCCTCTGATTGCTGCAATGTACAATTTGGGGGGAAAACTAGAACTCTTCAGATCTTATATTGAAGAAGACTGGACAGAATAGCTATGACAGGAACAGTTTTCAGTGAAAATCATTTCCTGGCCTTTGGTTGGTAAGAAAAGATGCTACAATTATCAAAAGATCTCCTTCATTTTCCTCCATAGTCATGGTTTGACACTGGCCAAATGAAAGGCAGCCATAAAAGCTACTCACTCACTCTCCCCTGCTACAGCTGGGCAGAGGAGAGAAGGAAAACTGAAAAATTAACAAAGGGTTAATGAGTTCAGATAAGGACTGGGAGGCAACACTCCAAGGGTAAAACAGGCTCAAACTTAAAGGTACAAAGTGAATTTATTACTATCAGAATCGGAGCAGGATAATGAGAAGTGAAATAAGCCCTTAAAACACCTTTTCCCCCCAGCCTCTCTCTCCTTCCCACCGACAGCGCACAGAGACATGGCATGGGGGTTTTGGTCAGTTGATCACCAAGATTTTCTTCCTCTGCTCCATAGAGCAGTCCTTCCTCTTTGAGGCCATAGGGTCCCTCCCACAGGAGACAGCTCTCCATGACCTTTCCCAGTGTGGGTCTACTCTCAGGAGCAGCAATCATACCATATCTGCTGCAGCATGAATTTCCCCCATGAGCACACAGCCCTCACAAAACTGCTGTGCCGTGGCTCTCTCTTCCCACGGGCTGCAGTCCTCCAAGGACAGGCTGCTCCAGCCTGGAAGCAGGGCTCCTCTGTGCCTTGGCTCTGCCACTGGATCACAGCCTCCTCCAGGCATCCACCCGCTCCGGCAGGGGCACTTCCCCCACGGGCTGGGGAGGATCTCTGCATTCCCTGTGGATCCCATGGGCTGAGGGGCACAGCTGCTTCCCCATGGTCATCACCACGGCCTGCAGAGGAATCTTTGCTCCAGCGCCTGCAGCACCTCCTGGCCCTCCTTCTCCACTGACCCTGGTGTCTCCGTGTTGTTTCCCTCACATCTTCTCACCTCCTCCTCTTCTCTGGCGTGAAGAAAAACCCCGTGACTTTGTTTTGATTTTCTTAAATATATCATCACAGAGGTGTTACCAGCCTCTCTAATTGGCTCAGATTTGGCCAGCAGCATGTCCATCCTCAGAGCCATCAGGGATTGTACATGGTGGAACTTTCCAGCAGCTTCTCACAGAAACCACTTCCCCGTTAAGAAAAACCAGGCCAAGCAAAACCTACAGCTCTATAAATAACACTGGCTTCGAGCAGAACCTCCCACAGATCATGTAGCAAAGAAATATATTGAAATGCCACAATAAAGGCATTAAATACACCATATTCCTACAGCCCTCTAACTGCCATGGGTATCAACAACAGATAATGGTATTTTTATAATTTTTTCAGTGTTTATTTTTTTTAACAAATTAACCTATGAACACATATTTTGTGATGAACATTCCCTCTTACCCATTTGTCAGAGGTGTCTCATTTACATCTCTGTTTTGGTTTTGGTTGGTTGGTGAGTCGGGTTTGTTTTTTTGTTGGGTTGTGGGACTTTGGTTTTTGTTATTTTTTGTTCTTTCATGTTCTTTCCTTTCTTAAAGCACTGAAAACTGAAATCACACATAATATTGAGAAAACAAGTATTGCTGATGAACTGATACCAGTCAAATTTCCCAATAAGATTCTTAGACTTCACTGGCGCGGGTAGACCAATTTGTTTGCATGTTCATGTCTTTGAAATATGCTTGCGTCTCAGCATGCTCCAGCTGTGAAGACAAAAGGCATTTGGGCTCCAATAAAAAGCTAATATCTTTAGACAAAAGAACTCTGCCTAAAGCAAAGCAGAGTTTTGTGCTTGAGAACACAAAACACCTGGCAACATCACAGTCAAAGCTACTGTTGTAGCCGATTATTTGCTACCTATTTAATAAAACATTAAACATCAGAGACTTCTCAGTGTTTTTCTAATATTGCTTCATGTTTTGGGTTGTGTTTCTTTTTTCCCCATTTGAATGCAGTCTTTGAAAAGTATACCATTTAGAAGGTATTTCAGGCTGCTACATTTGACTGATACCTGAAGGGCTCTTCATTTGGCATATGCAATTCTTTAGGGTAATGCAGCAAGAAGATCTGTGCTATAAAGAAAAATTCAACTCCTTTAAGAAAATTCACACCAAATGACCTTGTAACTATAGTATAGCTATCACAAAGTAGTGGATTCATTTTCAGAGGTGTTTCAACTTCATGCACAAAAAATATATTCTTTTATTTGAAGTACATTACAAAGTTGGACTTTATACTCTTTTCTGTTTTCTTGTTTGTAGGAGATGCAGCAGCATGGAAATAAGAACAGGATCAGCAGAAATGAGAGAAAAAGCAATGGCAGTATGTCCTTCTCTTTTAGCCTCCATGCTCCAAAGTTAGGGTCCACAGGTATACAGAGTTTCACTGAAGTGCTGGGAAAGGGTAACTTCCCAGCAGCAGCCTGAGGTATGATTGGATTTTGACCACTGGGCATCTCAATTCAAATCACTGAGATAATCTGCAGTTTCTCTGGCCAATATGTTCCAGTGCCCCAGCACCTTCTTATGACCCAGCCTAAAAGGTAAATGATCAGTGTTTGTAAATATATGTTTAGGGTTTATATTTGAACAATTTGGTGGCAGTGGAATGCAGTTATGTAGCCATTCTGGTTATAAACTATTGTAATATAGCAATTAAAAAGTTGAAAAATAACACTTAACAAAATGTAAAAAGAAAAGAAACAGAATGAAAAGAAAGAGAAAGAAAAGAAGACAGAGAAGAAAGGTGTATATAGTCATCCCCCACGGGTCCAGCAAGGGGACTTGGTTGTTGTAATTTTGATGTCTGTTGGTTGAAGCTATTGCTGCAGTCTTCATCTGTCTGGGGTGGAGAAATCTCAGAAAACACAAAGTTCAATGTGTTAATATACAGAATCGCAGGATATGCAGAGTTGGAAGGGACCCACAAGGACAACCAAACCCAACGCCTGGGCCTGCACAGAGCAATCACACCATTGACCTGAAAGGATTGTACAAATGCTTCTTCAACTCTGTGAGGCCTTGTGCTGTGACCATATCCTATTTCAGGAGTCTATTTCAGGTCCTGTCACTGGTCACCCCAAAGAAGAAATCAGTGTCTGCCTCTCCTCTTCCCCTCAAGAAAGTTGTGGAGTGCAATGTCTCCCCTCAGTCTCCTCTTCCTCAGGCTGAACAGAACTGCTGACCACAGCTGCTCTCCAAAGCACCTGGACGCTTGACCTTGAGGTCCTTCATCATCTTCATAGCTCTCATGAGATTCCCATGGGCTACTTCTTGAGCTTGTCAAGGTTCTTCTGGATGGTTTCCGGTCCCTCAGGTATGTCAATCATACCCCTCAAATTGGTGTCATCTGCAAAACTTGCTGAGGGTGCACTCAAACCCTTCATCTTAGTCATTCATGAAGATTTTAAATAACACTGGTCCAAATATTCTCTCCTGAGGGAAACCACTTGTCACTTGTCCATCCAGCCAGTGACCACTACCCTCTGCATGTGACCACCCAATCACTTTCTTATCCAGCTAACTGTCCTCATCAAATATGGTTTAGAGAGAAGGAAGCTGTGGGAGACGGTGCCAAAATCTTTACGGAACTCCAGATAAATGTCATCTAGAACCCTTCACTTGTCCATCGATGTAGCCACTCCAATATAAAACATCACTAGGTTGATCAGACAGGACTTGCTCTTGATGAAGCTGTGCCTCCCTGTCCTCTGTGTGCCTTAGCAGAAATTCTGGCAGGATTTTTTCCATGATCTTCCCAGTCACAGAGGTGAGGCTGACAGATTGACAGTTCCCAGGGTGCTCCTTTCTGCCTTTCTTTAAGATGGGTGCAATATTTCCTCTTTTTCAGTCACCTGGAACTTTATCTGAGTGCCATGACTTTTCAAATATCATGGAGAGTGCCTTGGCAACTATGTGAGCGAGTTCTTTCAGGACTTGCATCTCATCCTCTCCCTCAGAACGCATCTCATCAGGTGCCAACACACTTATGTTGTCAGGCGGTCACAAACCTGATTTTACTTACAGTGAGAGGGTTTTTGCTCCTCCAGACCCCATCTAGCTGTTCACTGAATTGAGAGGTGAGGGAATAGAGAGGGTCATTAAAGACTGAGGTAAAAACTTGTTGAGTACTTCAGGCTTCTCACCAGCTGTTACCAGTTTTCCAGCATGGTGTACTGGGGAAGATACACCATCTGTGACCTTCCTTTTCTACACCTGTAGAAAATCCTTCCTGTTTTTATGTTCCTCGACAGGTTCAGTTCCAACTTCACCTTGATCTTCCTTGTACCATCCCTAAACAAGCATACATTTATATACTTTTCTCAGTCACCTATGCTCGCTTCAACTGCCTGTGAATTTGCTTCTTTCCCTTTAGTCTGATCAGCAGGTCCCAACTCAGCTGTGCCTATCTCTTGTCTTTCTTGCTCCTGTGCTCTATGGAAGACAGGAATGCATACAGTAACACACACTCCTCAGAAATTTCAAAATCCTCTAACTTTCTATCCCCTTCTACCTTTTCTTCACCTTTGTTCTCATTTTAAATGTGGCTGTGCTTGGAGAGCGGAAGTGCAGACAAGAAAGATGTTGGGGGTTGAATTTTCCCCTTTTCTTTCTGTGGATTTTTTTCCATTGTTATGCTAAGTATTTGTGGCTACACCTTAGCTCAGATAGCTAGCATAACAGTTTCTCTCCCAGGAGGGGGAACACTGGAAAAAGAGAGGTGGGGTAGGGGCCTGCTCTCTCTCTCTCTCGTTCGCTCTTGGAGTCGGAAAGAAGACGGCCGGTGCTGCTACCTACCACCCTTCCCGCAATCCCAACGCCGGGAGCCACGTTCCCTGCTGTCAGACATCTCACTGCTGCCTTCCCACTTCATCCTGCTACCTCCGGGCACTCTGCCGAGCCCCACGACCGACACCGTGAGGGGGGAGTCTCTCCTCCATCCCTCTCAGCCCTGGGCCGCCGCCATCACTCCAGCCCTCTGCGACTGCGCGGGCCCTGCCCTGCCCCCAGCACCGGGAACTGAGCGCAGGGAGAGGGAGCCTGTGGCCAAAAGGGACTGGAGCTGAGCTACACTGTTCTGTTCTGTTGTCAGTGTTTATAGCTGTTGTTGTTTCTGCTGTTTGCCTTGTTAGATGTCTTAGTAAAGCACTGTTATTCCTATCCCCACATCTTTTGCCTGAAAGCCTCTGATTTAAAATTATAATAATCGGAACGGAGGGAGTTGCACTCTTCATCTCAGGAAAGGGGCTCTTGCCTTTTCTTAGCAAATACCTTTCTTTTTTTTTGAAGGAGTACAGGATGCCCTCAGTCTGCTGAACACACCTCCAGAGACTCTCTGCTAGAGAGGACGTCACACTCTACTTTCCTTGCATCATCACCTCTTATACCTATCATTTGGAATTCTCAGTCTGAAAGCATTTTATTCAACACAAACTCTGAATTGCTTACCTTACAGAAAGAAAAGGAGTGGTCTGTATGCAAGAACCAAGTAGCATTGAGCTCCTACTCTACTCCTCTCTCCTCCCCTCCCAAGGTCCCTTCTTTACCAATGCCACCTATACTCTGACCACTCTTCTCATCAGAGCCTGTCAGAATTCATGAGCAGGCTGCTGTTTATTAACCTCTATGGTTTCTGCCAGAGACAGGCACGAGGAACCTACTTGCAGCACTCTGATGCAATCAGGAAAGGGAAGAGACAGAGCTCATAGCTCAGGGGTGCAATATGTACACCATGTTGAGAAAGTTTGGGGAAATGATGCATGGAGGTGAAGGAAAGAGCAAAGCTGCATGTATCAGCACCATCTACTCAGTCTTTCTGCAGAGAATAGAGGCAACAGCAGTGGGGATTTGCCTCTCATACAAACCTAAAAGACACTTTTGAAGTTTAGATATTAGCAAGTGTTGATGGTCCATGATATCAGCTTCCAGTAGGGTTCTGCTTACCGCAGTACTAGGTTATTTTTAAGAATACTAATTTTTTCTTTGTTAAAGGTTTCATGAAAAAATATTTCTAATTATGTTTCAAAATTACATTTTGAAATTTGTATCATGAATAATATATATAAACTGTTACAAATTTCTCAGAGGGAGACACTCATTTTCAGTGAGTGGGTGAGTGAGTAACTAAAATGGGCATGTAAAATTCTGACTAGGTCTGAAGTATGTTCTGAAAATCAATTCTACTACAGGCATCACTTACTGTCAACATACTTCTGCATTACCTCCATCCACTGAGAAAACTTTCTTAACATTCTCTAGCTTTTCTCCGGGATCTTTCTGATACCACAAGCTTTCATACATCGGAAAAATCAAGCATTACAATATTCATTGAAATGTAGGAGATAATTGTTAAAGAGTTGCAAGCTCAATTTTCTGTCATAAAGTATCAGATTGATATCCATAAATCATTATATTTCCCTGATATTAAAAGACTACAAAGACATTAGAATTTTAAAGGTACTTTCAAGCTTTCTGAGAGGCATATTTTAAAAATTGCACATAAAAGACTATATTTTTAATGTGTTCACACCCCCTCCTTCTTCTGAGTACTCATCTAATCTAGTTTAGATGGAAAAGATAGGTGCTATGACTCATAAGAACCAAATCTGGCAATGTCAACAGCCTCACTTTATATTTGTCTGTAAGGAACCCGTACATAAAACAGAGTGAGAGAAATTGCCAAAGCCATCATTGAATCTTTCCTATTGGAAAGGCTGTTAATCATAAAAAGGGCTGACACACAGGAGGAAACTCGCCATAACAAATTACTTCTCATAACAATTTGCTGTAAGGATTACACCATTTAATCATACATTTTAAGATGGAACCTCTTCTAATAATTAGTTATGGCAGTTGTAGGTTCTCTTTTATGCTATAATATGACCATCTAGAGAAAGAACACAATGTAAATGTGCAGTCTTGCTGGTTTACCTCCTCCATTATTTACAGTATATCTATGTCTTGGCGTATTGTCTAGATAGGCCGTATTATGAAGTTTTCTGCCTTCTTTAAGGCTCTATTTTCTGTCTGAATCTTGCCTGACATGACACACTTCATAGGCTCTTTTGCTAAACTTTTATTTCTCAACAAAATGTTACTGATTAATTTTTTTTCCTGCCTCTTGCATTTCACTGTTGACAGGTGTTGACAACTGTTGACAACTCCAAATATTTAAAAATAATTAGAAGTATTATCAGCAAACAAGGACTCTCCGTATTTTTAATTATTATCCCTATATGGTCTGCTCTTAATTTCTCTTTTTCGTTCAACATGTCTTTGAAGACAAAGAATAAGGTGTGATAAAGGTTGAACTGTAAAGCTGTGCTTCTTGACACCTGATTCATGAGTGTAAGCAGTGTTTGAAAACATTTCTAACTAACTTTTATGTTGAAAACCAGTCAGGTATTAAACCAACTAGTCTTTTAAGACCACTGTCTGTTCTATGATTACAGAAAAAAATTGATAATGAACTCTACTTTGTGCATCTACAAGTAGAGTTGCATGTAATCTTGCGTGCTTTCATGTAAATTGGTTGTGTGCATAATACTGAGAATCTAAGTATCTGATATTTAATTAATTCTCTGGAAATCGTCCAAAGAGCTCTAGGCAGAAAATCGGGATACCATTCCACAGTTTCACAGAGGAAATAAAATAGATTTCTGTAACTGATAGAACTATTGTATTTTCATAGTTTTTCAAGCAAGCCCTTTTTTGACAAAACAAGAAAAACATCAGAGAATATATTTTCAGTTTGCTTTGTTTCCCATCTCGTGAAAATAATTTTTTGTGAGTGTATTAAAGCCATGGACAGTATTTACCATTGACACAACATACTGAATTCTGGATGCTTTTGCAAGAAAGAATACAAACAAAGCAGAACACTGAAGTTTCAGAAACAGGCAAACATGTCACTTCGAATGGCAAGGAGTAATGCAAACCTAGAGAGTATTTAAATGTAGCTATTATTCAGGAAATTCCTGGCATCCAATGAGAGTCATAAATGTAAATCTCTGAAATGGATACATTAGAGTTTTAAGCAATAGTCCTAGTTTGAAAGATAGATGTCTGCTACGGAAAAGCAGGGCTTTCCCTTGAAATGGAGAAAGTAAATCCTCTTTCTGAATTAGTATAATTTTGAAATTAAGGGCCTTTCAGGTCAAAGATCTGGGGATAGGAATAACAGTTTTTTACTAGTATATATAACAAGGCAAACTGTAATACAACAACTATGACATTAACAACAAAAAGAACAGGAACTCAATAACAGTCCTCTAGGCTGTGGGCACTTTCCCCTTTGGTGCAGCTACAATCACAGCTGGCAGTGAGTGCTGGCAGGCTTCCAGTTGACAAGGCAGGTGCGATGATCCCTGCACGGCTGCAGGGGCTCTGGGGTGATGGCAGCTGCGTCCCAGATAGGAAGGGATGGAGGAGAGGCTTTGCTCACGAACTCTAAGGCTGATGATGCTCCAGCAGGATGCTTGGAAACAGCAAGCTGAAGTGGCAGGGCATCCTAGCAGGGCAGAGGTGCAGGGTCCAACAGCAGAAGAGGCAGATCTGGCTGGGCTATGGCAGTGGCAGCAGTGACCCTCCTCCTCTGAAGCCAAGAGGGAGCTAGAGACAGCAACTGCCCCCCACTCTCCTTTACCTGCTTCTAATCTCGTGGTGTCTCTCCCTACCTCCTTCCAAAAAACCAGGGAGGTTCCCCTTTCCCCTATCTCAAGGACCTAGCCATTGGTGTTTCTCAGCATGTCAATGGGAAAAAATTTCACAGGCAAAGAGGAAAGGAAAAACCAATCCCCAACAGTAATCAAAGTGGCAATGAGGGCTGTTTATTTTGAAGCACCAACCTCCAGGCCTTTTACAAAGCAGATATAATACATGCTTTCAGCATCAGGAAGCAGCCACTCATCCTTATAGAGAATATTCAGGGCTTCCAGGAAGGGGCAAGACTACCATGAGTGCATCCAGCATGTGTACTGTGCAGAAAGCCTTTTCTGGGAGTAGCACATCTATACAGGTGAGTCTCTGTACATCAGAGCAGCCTGGAAGAGAAATGAGCTATTGTCATAAGAAAAATCATGGTGACTCCCCCATGAGCATTTTTGTCCTTTCACTAATCACTTCGTCAGGACAGACCTGTGATTTCTGGGGAAAAGAACCGAAGATTTTTACAAAGCATTGCAGAAGACAGTGTGTAGTAACAACATGATTTTATGTCAGCTGAGAGACACAGTGCCTCTAAGAAGTTTACAGTGTGCAGAGGAAGAGGCTGCAATGGTCTGCAGGCTCAAAACATGGGGGTATCACAGATTTATATCAATTCAGTTAAGAAAAAATAAGCAGGGGAACATGATAGAAGGTCACCTATAACTATGCATGATACTAGCTGGAACCCCTTCTGGCTTTCATCTGTAGGTAGACAGCCTAGATTCTCTTGGAAGCTGTTAGACCTGAAGATAAATGTGAGAATAGTGAAAGAAAAATATATTAATTGGAATACCAAAAGACACCATTGTAGAGGAAAACTTGCCGAAGAAACATTATCTCAGACCACTAACAAGAAGTAATTTGAAAATCCTGAAGTAAATTTATTGGTGCTATAAATCACTTTTAAAAAATAAATTTGTGTATTGATAAGTGAAATGATACCTTGCCACATCCAATGATCTAATAAGTAACAGAACACTGGCAAAACAACCTTGGAGAAGTCCTGGGAAGGCGGACTGAGCTCTGGGAACATAGATAGAAAAAAGCAGTCTTGCAAATTGCTGGGAACAAACCGTCCCTGCTCAGAACAAGGGGTAAACCAGCAGACACCACAATTTGGGCATCAAACATCGCCAGAGACCCCGAATGAGACCCCTGAGGACCAAATAAGGACTTCTGATAGGGATGGGACTATGAAAAACAGGGCAAAAAATATACATCCAGCAAGCAAGGATACCTGATAAATACGTAAACAATATGTGTAACAAAAAACCTTACTTGCCTGTCTGTGGTTATGCAAGACTAGAGGAAAATGTTTCTTGTGTCCAGCAGTTGTATTAAAGAATGTGTGCTTTCTAACACTTAAAACTGTATTAGAAAATTTCTATCCAGCTGAGTTCAGTATCAATATAAAATTATTTATTCTTTGAAACAAATTAAAGTAGATTGTCTACCTTGCCTTTATAATAAAAGCAGACTCTCTCTGGAAACTCAATTTTACAAAAGCATAATTGAAAGAGTAAGATTTATTGCTAATTCTTGTTGGCTCCCCTGCTTAAAATAAGAAAGCAGAGAATTCCAAAAAAATGCAGTGATTTTATTAGCAAATTTCATCCCAGAATTCTATTCCAAAAAGAATATAAATTTATGTGATATATTCCTAAATATATGTTCATGATTTAAAATAAAAAGTGTAAGTTGTGTTTTTTCAGTAGCATTCTTTCATCGTCTTAATTACTTCATGTTCTTGGGCACAAGTAATTGATCCTGGCAATGTCATAGCCTTTTGGTACCACAAGACTAAAAGGTAATAAACAAACATGAAAAAATAATGCCAAACATTATAGGATTTCTCAGACCCTTCAAGGCGTTTTGGCAAAAACTTACACAGAACTATAATCAATTATTTTGATTATCATAAGCATTTAGTGTAGGAATACCATGACAAGGAAAATACAGAATAGACTAGAAGAGACTAGAATAGAATAAAATAGAACAGAATAGAGTACAATACAATACAATACCAGATAGTCCCTGGCTCTGTAAATGCACAGGTATACAGGAAGTGCCATTCCATGTCTCCACTGGAAGACATCTATGTGCAAAATTCCATTCAAAACCTGGTTTTAGGCATTTTTTTCAGGTTTCAAAATATTCCTTATCTTCACATTGTAGATAGCACTTTTATGTTCAAGAAAACATACTTTTTCACAAAGTTTTCTTTAAATAATATAGCTCAATTAGTTTCATCCAGATCTAACGAAGACATTTGAAATAACAATAATGTAGACCTAAATAGCTAGATTTTTAAAGGTACCTATCTGAAAAGGCACTCAGCTGCATTCTAAAAAGCAGTCAAGCAGTCAAGTAGCAATCATACATAAATATAAAACTAATCACTTTTTCTTAGAAAAGTTTACAAAAGGTATCTATAAATTCTTTGCAGAGCATATTTTGCAACAATCTGTAGTTAATTAGTTTGCATATATATCATCAGGGGAAGAGTCATTAAAAGAGATTTAACTGAGGTTTTTAAAACTGATTACTCAAAAAGATTTCTGACGTATGCAAGGATAAGTATAGATATATTTTGACAAAGATGTCCTCAGCATAAATAATAGAGCCTAGAACATGATTTGGAGACCTAAAGAACTGAACAGTTTCAGGGTTTAAGAGCTTAATATGGCTTACAGGGGCAGCAGGCGGCATGCTCCTTGGTAAACTATCAGAGCAGAAAAGTGTGGTTACTTCTTATTTCTTCATTTCTCAAAATCACCTGAAATTCATTCCACAAGAACTTCATAAAGAATGAAAACAAACAACTTGAGATAGGTGTTAGCAAATACCCAGGTTATGGTTTTGATGCTTGCATGGACCTTTCACTTAAGAATTGGACCTTAATAATCCCTTTCCAACCAGAATATTCTGTGATATAGACAGACTGATAATGTGGAGGGAAAAGGAAATAGATGCATTGCCTTTTGGTGCTATAAGTATCAGGAACCATATAATGACATTTTAGTTCAACTAGCTAAACAAGAAAAATAAAGAATATGCAGAGCTTCTAAGAGCCTTCCTCCAAATTACTGTTTCATTTTCTGATGAGAAGACCTTCTCAGATATCCTTGACACTCAAATAATTGTGTGAAGTAATTTCTGTGCTCTTCCAATTAATCTGTAAGGTCTGTTTTATGGAACTCAAAAAAAACAAAAAAAAATTACTATTTTTGTTTTTCTCAAAGGTAAAACCCTAGTAAGCTCCATTATTTTTAATGGGCAACTTAACTGTCTCAGGGTCTTCCACTGGCCCTCAAGTTGTTTCACCTTTTAGGTATAAGACAAGAATGTTCCATATTCCTTTTGTAAGTGAAAAAGGTTCTACACTTTAACTCAGAATGGGAAAATATAACCCTAAGGTGCATCTTTCAAGAGCTGCTGTATACCATAATGATCACAGAATACCACAATATTTTCAAATTCTGTTTCCTGTCTTTGTCTCTAACCAATAAATTAGACAACAATTAGTAACAGTCAGGGACTCTAAAAAAATCTAAAAATGTCTGCCACTTTCCACATACGGATTTGAAGTTACATCACACTTCATGAAAGAATTATCTTACAGCTCTCTTGAAGCAATTTTTTGCATGTAAACTTAAAGTTTATTTATACTTTACTTGAATACTGAATAAATCTATGTAATTCAATGATTAAATAACCGCCCCCCCAAACCAAAGAAAAAAACCAAATATTCAAGGACTTCAATAATTCATTTTGTTTCAAAATAAAGAACATTAATTGCTCTACTTTTTGGTTTCTACTTGAAAACTCAAAGACTATCTTAATCTGCTGATTATTAAGAGCACTAGCTTCTGATTTAGGAAAAAAAAAGTTCAAAAAACAACTTTCCCCACACAGCACTAGAACCCTTGGTTTTAAGGGTGGTTTTAGTTTTTCCAAAAGAGCATGTCAAAATACTAATATTGTCATGCCATAGCTTTTACTGACCAAGGCAATCCTCTTTTCCTTTAATGCTTTGCAACTGACATGCATTTACCACACTGTATCTCATCATATCACCCTAGGTGAGCAACCCAGCACTGTTAGACTTTACATAGTCCATGCATCAAGGACATTTCTGTAGGACAATTTAACATCAGTGACTGTCTTTCTAGGAAATATTCTTCCTTGACTTTTGAATAGAAAAATTTCCTCCATCATATGTCCCTGTGCTGCAAATTAGTTGCTTGGACTTGTCCATAGAAAATATATATCAAGGCAATTCAAAGGATAGAAGCAGATTGATATATATGGGCAATGTGAGGATCTGGATCAATCAAGCTCTGCCAGAGTCATAAACCTTTGTAAAAAGCTATCACAGAAGCTTATTTACCTGATCTATCCCTCCAGCACCTTCAGCAAAACCTGTTGTTCATATAATCTGAAATATTATTCCCATTAAAAGGCCTACATTTTTTCAAGGTGGTGACAGGTGATAGTTTCATAGCTCAGATGCTACTTAAATCAGTTTTACAGTTTCCAAATTGAAACTAATTGTGTGACACAACACCTTGAATCTATTATCTCAGTTAATGAGCTGCTAAACTTGTTAACTTGTTAATGAGTTAACTAATCACTGTTTTTACAGTGATTTTTTAATGTGATTTTATATGACCGAATACGATTGATACAGTTACGACCTCAGCGATAATGAGTCTGCTTCTGAACAAAATCTGTTTGCTGCCCATGTTACTTCAACTGCAGATATATATCTATACAAGACTTTTTTACTACTCCGGCATTTTATTAATTCCCTTCAACACAGTGACAAATGTCAAAGAGCTCACCACCAATGTGTATTTCTCATTCTGTAGTCACACTAATACCCCTGAAATATTTGCTGTAGTATACAGAAACAAAACAAACAAGCCAATAAAAATAATCTTATAATGGATTCTAGCAACTAAAGGATTCTCCTATGAGGATACCGTTTAGTTGAGGAACAATTCGACACAAGAGCAACAACATTTATGGCAGAGTCACTCTGTAGCATGACCCTAAGTCAGGGTCCTGTCTTCCAGGTTCACTGGCTTTGTAATACACTGACTGCTCCATGACCTTCGGCTGTGGTCCGTCTAGATATAACTCCTTCCTGGTCTTTCCACCACTGGACCATAGCTGAAAAAAAACCCCCAAACAACTAGAGTTTCCAGGACCTACCACTTTCCAAACTATTCTTTTGCTTATTGTTGAGGAATACATCTGCAGGTAGCTCGGTAGCACCGGAGGACCAGCTCGGGTTCTTTCTGTGCTGCTGCACCGTCAATAAACGAGGTATCCGAGACTGCTAGGGGAAACTCGGTCTGACTGTGTGACTGAGGTGTGCGGGGAGAGCACCGGCGGCACACCGGCGTCACTGGAGCCGCCGCTGCGAAGGCGGCTTCGGTGTCAGCAGTGACAGCTCTGGCGTTGGGAAGTGGCTTCCAGGAAGTCTCACAAATGGTAACATTGGGAAGTTGGCTTAACATTTCTGCTTTCACTGAAGTTCAGTTACAAAATTTGCGTTCTTTTGTACATAGAATCAGGTTAAAACAGGGAACTGGTTAAAAAAATCTACCCCGCCTTAACTTCGTTATATTCGAAGGAGCCCCTCACTCGCGCCCAAAAGCCACTGACCACCCACAGAAGAAGCGTAGTGCTCACGAAAGAGATGGAGCGACACGGAGAGGAGTGGAGGGGCTTCCGCTTCCGGCGGCCGCGCTGACAGCGCCGGGGCCTGGCCGTGCTGGGCGGGAGGCACGGGGGCATGCGGCCGCCGGCGCTGCCGCAGCTCCTGGTGGGGCCGCTGATGGTGTCGCTGGTGCTGCTGGAGGCCGCTCGCTGCGGGGAGGCTGCAGCCCTGCGCCTCCGGGACGCGGCCGCCACTTCCCCGCGCCCCACGGAGGCGGCCGGCGGGGCCGCCACGCGGAGCAGCAGCAGCAGCAGTAGCAGCAGCAGCCGCCTAGCCGAGGTGTCGGCGCAGCCCGAGCAGGGTCAGCCCATGACCCAGCGCGCCCTGTCCGTGCTGGTGCTGGCCAGCGCCGCCCTCATCGTCTACTTCGTGATCCGGACCGTGCGGTGAGGGCGGGGAGCCGGCGTGCGGGCGCGGGGGACGCAGTTGCGCGGCCGGGGCTGCGGAGCGTGTCGGCCCTGCGGCTGCTGGGGGGCTGGCGAGTAGCGCCCGACTGCGCTGGGAAGCTGCCGGTGCCGCGTCTCCGGTATGGGCGGCGAGCAGCTCGATGGGCTCCGCTTACGTCACCGAGAATCGCACATCAATGTAGGGCCTTTTCCGACTCCCTCCTGAGCTCTCCGAATGAACTTGTTACTGTGGCATCCGTCAGCCCACCTAAATTTATTTTGTATGTTCTTAGAGTGATTTTTGACCAGTTTGCAAACTTGTGTATCGCTAAACTACTAAAGTTGTCCTTTTCCCCGACTTTGCCAGGAAACGTCTTTCTTTTATGCTTTCTTTCATAGTAATATTAACCTATTTTGTGTCTTTTTAAAGAAAGGGCCCTTATAAAGCTTTATCCATTTAGTTGCTGTTATGTTTCTCATGGAAACAATTCTCCACGTAACTCGATGTGCTTTTGCGGTTAAGTACAGTGTTCGTCACTGTAATTTTTTGACCTGGTAGTTTTACTTTTCTCTCTCATGCTTTAATACCTTGAATTCTTCAGAGCAAGGCCCGAATGTATGATTATGCATGAAGCACCTAATTATGGAGCAAGTTCTCCATGTACTTTGCATTATATTTAGATAAACCCATTGTGTCTAGTATCTGCAGCATTTAATTTAGAAAGGCAGTTGAAAGACTGTTTTGTGTATGTCACGTACTAAGATACAGAGTCCAAGTAAAGTAGGGTATTTTGATTGTTCCATACGTCTTACAGATCACTCTTGAGAAGCCTTGAGGGCACTTCTCAATGTTAGTATGTCTTGTAACACCAGCCTGTTGCATTTGGAGATGTAAGCAGTACTGTGGAAATGCCAATAAAATAAAATAAATAAATAAATAAATAAAGGCCTGTTATTGCAGGAGCTGGAGAGGAAAATTATCATATATTGCCATTATTTTCTGGATGAGTGGTAATTACTTGATATTCTGGTTTTGGCGATAGGGTGTTGTTCTGCATTTGCATCTGGAGTGCTGTCGTCTAGGAGCTACTGTAAACTGGAAGCTTAACACCTGACATTACTTTGTAATTTTGCTGCATCTTGCTTCTGAAATTTGGAATAGGTAAAGTGTATGTTTTTGAGTTCGAACTTCTAGCTGAAAGATTTTTGCAGTAGTTATTTAAGAAATACAAGGATTAAGTGCAAACGACCCATTTTTTGGATAGGTTTTCTTGGCATGAAGAGGTATCTTGTTATAAGACATAAAAACATTTTGCAAACTTTCTACCAGGTTGCCTGCCCAGTGAATGAAGGGAAGAAAGTGAGTGTAGTGTTTCTGGATTTTAGTAAGGCTTTTGATGTTGTTCTTCACAGTACCGTTTTGGACAAGCTCTCCAGCTGTGGGGTGAGCAGATTTGTGGTGCACTGGTAGAAGAGACAGCTGAATGACAGGGCTCATAGGGTTGTAGTAAGGAGGGGTGCATCCAGCTGGCACCCAGTCACCAATGTTGCTCCTCAGGGCCAAGTTCTAGGGCCACCTCTGCTCAATACTCTTACCAGGAGATGACTGTGCCATCCTCAGCTTTGCTGATGATGCCAAACTGGGAGGTGTAGTTGGCTCTCTCAAGGTGCAAGAGGCCTTGCAGAGGGATCTAGATGGAGCATTGGGCAATCACCAGTGGCAGGACATTTAACAAAAACAAATGCTGGATGCTGCAGCTGGAACAGGGCAACACTTGACACTAGTTTTACTTGGGAGAGAAGTGACTGCAGAGCAGCCATGCAGAGAGGGATCTCAAGTTGACAGCAAGCTCAGTATGAGCCAACATGTGCCCTGGCAGCCAAGAGGGCAAATTTCACCCTTGGGTACATCTCACACAGCACAGCCAGACCGTCAAGAGAGGGGATTATCCAACTATTCAGCATTGTCATGGCCTTCCTGTAAGTAACTGTGCAGTAAGAAGCATACTGGCACTTGAATGCAACTATACTGGGCAACCAAGCTAGTGAAAGAGCTGGAAGGCCTGTTCTCTGAGGAATCTGGGTTTGTCTGCTTTGGAGAAGATGATGCCTGAGTGGTGACCTCATTGCTGCCAACAAGTCCCTGAGGGAAATGCTTATCCCTTCTTTCTGAGATCCAGCTATAGGGTGCATGGGAATGGTTTAAAGTTGTACCAAGAGAGGTATAAATTGGACATTAGGAAGCACATTTTTACTGGTAGGATGGTCAGTGATTAGAACAGGCTTCTTAGAAAGGGGGTCAGTGTTTAAGAGGCATTTGGACAATACCCATGATACCATGCTTTAAATTTTGGATTGATCAGGCAGTTGACTTGATAGTATTTGTAGGTCCCTTCCAAATGAGCAGTTGTCAGTCACAGAGTAAAAGATCTTAAGGGTTTTTTTTTGAATCTCAGGATGCTGCTTTAGAGTCATGGCAATGATCACATACATGCATGTTGTGTAAGCATCTCCAGTACTCCTGTAGCTGTAGTTATTTTGCTACTTCTTATATAGAGAAGGGTTTGAACCACAAATGATTAGTGTATCTTTTTTCAACAGGATTTCCTTGAATCTAAATCTGTGCCAGCTTTGTGATAAGTTTTTTTTGCATTATCTACAATCTAGACATTTGCTGTGACTGTCTTCGGTTACACTCAAATCACAGTAGCTACTCACATTCCATTTTAACCCATTAAAGGAAAAAGGTAAAATGTAAAGTGAGATTGACAGAAGTACTGACTGTGTGAGTAGCACCTACTGCCTCTTCTTAATTTCATATTTTTATTGTGTTTAAAATAGTTTCTTATCTGCGAGGATATCCACAATGCTTGTCCTAGTCCCAATTGCTTAGGTTCTGCTTCAGTGAAAACCAAGAGGCACAATGTGTAAGAAACAACCCTATTTTTTATCACAATGTCATCTTAAAAGTTTTAGAATTTTTTTTCTATTTAGTGTTTTGAAGTGTTCAACTTCTATGTTGAGGGGTAAAGAAAAGATGAAGTAAATGAAGAATGTGGAAGGCACTTGGTCTTGAACTGAAAGGTTAAAATTCTGGTTTTGGTACTAGCCTTAGCTTTAATTGAAAAAGCTGGGTATTTTGTTCTAGGCTAAAGTACTTTAGTGCCTAAGGTAACAGTTGCTGCATTTTCATATCTTAATTGAGAGTGGAGGAAATGGTCATGTTGATTATTTCTTATAACATTAGAAATTGGAGAGCTTTGAGGAAGGGTATATACTTTATCTCTTTCCCAGTCTTACAAGGATATATTTGCTTCTCAGTTCCAAAAAGAGATATATTTTATGCATTGGAGTATAGGGAAAAGATAAACCAAGATTGAATGCTGTTGTGTGTTCTTTCAAGAAGGATATTTAAAGAAGTTGTGTAAGTATGCTAGAGTTCCAGGACAGGATTTGAAGCTGAGAATCTCAGTATTGTATTTGCTATCTCTTACAAGATAGTTAAAATGGTGCCTAAATGTGGGACAGAGAAATTGCTATGCACAGTATAAAATAGTGTAGTATATGTAATATGATAGCAATACCATAATATCATAATATATTAATATTTTCTTTTATTAGCTCAGAAATATTCTGTGTTGAAGTTCCTGAATGTTATAAACATGTTTTATAGGCACCTAGCTTTTTTGCCAGTTACTGGAAGTGATTCTGTCAGCATTCTGTAAACAGATGCCTTTTGCACAGTATTTGGTGAGTGGCTACTGGTCGGAGTTCTGGGACTTGAGCAAGGCTTGTTCCATGGGTTAAGGAGAAGTTCTGGAAAGCCAAATGGAATGGTTCATTGTGTGGGTGATGCACACGGGACCCAGGCCCATGCAGCAAAGCTGTGGAGAGTGAGGAAAGCAGATGCGGACAGTTTGCTTGTCATAGGCACTGTGCCTTAGTCCTGAAACATGAGTCACTGCCTCTTCCTTCCGTGCTTTGTGAAGCATACAAAACATTGACTCTACAAGATCTGTCTTATTCCAAAGTGTAACTATAGATGATTTCTTAAATTTGGTGTCTATAAAGTCTATCTATGTTCACAAAAGATAATAAAGTGTCAAACATGACTTGTGTTACAAGTTATAACTTTGCTATGGCTTTATTTGGTTTCTGCCTGATTTGATCCTCTGTTCTTTACAGATGCGTAAGACACATAAAGAATATATAGCAAGGCAATTATTTTCTGAGAAGAAGGCTGTTAGAAGTATGCTTTTGCATATGTTTTTATGCAGCTCTAATATTTAGATGCTAAGTGCCATTTTGTATTCACTACGTTATTCAATACATTGATCCTGTACAAAACTACAGATGACACTCTTATTGGTCTTAATCATTTTATGTAAACTATTGACACTTAGGATTATCTGACCTCCAAATTTCATAGAGATAGGTGTGTACACTTATCATAAATTTTAGAAAACTTACACTATGTATCAACATAGCAGTACTTTGCATTATTGCATCAGAAAGTAGCAAAAACCTTGCATTACTTGAATGTTTTAAAACACTTTTCAGGCTCAGAAGGCAAAACAGAAAAACCCGAAGATACGGAGTTTTGGATACAAACATAGAGAACATGGAGCTGACTCCATTAGAGCAAGATGATGATGATGATGATGATACAACACTATTCGATGCCAGCCATACTCGAAGGTTTGTATTTAGAACCTGAATGTACTTCTAGCAGTAGAAGTGAAGGAGTGTGGGTGATAAGCAGTTTCTCTGAGAAAGCTCACTACTGTGTTTCATGTGCATAGTTGGAGAAGGGATGTCAAGATCACTTGAATTTTAAATGGGCAAGAATTTAGTGGGCAAGAAGATAAACACCATTGGTCTTCAACATGTGAGTTCCAGAAAAATGGAGAGGAAGGTAGGATATTTTTGTTACAAATACAGTGTCATTGAAGCTAATGTTAAGTCAACAACTAGCTTTTACTTTTCTCTTTTCTTTTTTGTTCCTAATTTGAAGGCTTCTAGGTTTTTCCTGTGTATTCTCACCTATGAGTTCTGCTTCAAGCAGCTTTGTTTCATTCTGCTTTCTTATTGCTAAAGTAGTCAGCACTTAGTTGATGATGATCCCCCACCAGGTTTTACATTTGGTCCTGCTGCCCTGAAAGATTCATATTCTTAAACTACTCTCTGAAACTTTGTAGATACAGGAAAATTTTGTTCTATATCCTTATGGTGTTTACCTTTTGTTCTGTTTCATTAATGTCCTTAAACATGACCAATTGAAACTTAAATTCATTGAATTCACACTTAAGTTTTTTCCTTAATGAGTAATGCTATCACATTGCACATGCAAAAATACAGTAAAAAAAATTTGATGGGATTATTAGTCATAGTTCATAGTGAAGGCTACTCGTCAAGTATCAGAAGAGATCAGATGAATTTTTCCAGTTGCAGCAAGTAATTGATTCACACTGTTTAATGTGAAATCAGATTCAAATCTCAAGCAAAACAATTTGATAAATTCAATACGTGATGTCTCAAATGAATTAAAAGTATTGGAGTAGTAAGTCAGGTGTTCTACCATTTATTAGGAGGAACTTTGGATACCATTTTGGAACTTGAAGAGAAAGGTTCAGTCTACTTTAAGTTTGTCTCCTTAATGGGAATCTTTCTGATATAAATTTTTTTCAGGAGTCAAAGCTTCTCTTGATTTTTTTCTCCCCCATACACTAGATTAAAGTCGCTAGAATATCTCCACTTAGCATTCTTCTGTATTTAAGAATTATGTGACATTTACCATTACTTTGTATTACTAGTCTTGTTCTAGTGTATATATATACATATGTATGTAAAATGTAATAAGTAATTGTCACATTATATCCAAGAATTCCATCAATGTCTTCCTTAAATCTTTCAGCTTCTCTTGTAATTCCGCATGCTTGTTAGACATTGAAGTATTTGATGACCACTTAACATGATATTCTTTATAAATGGTTATTCACAGGAGTATCAACTATGTTTTTTAGTAGGAAGTAAAATGATAATATAGCTAGTCATCATTAACAAACAGTATTACACAATTATAACTTTCAGAGAGCATATTTCTTATTTTTCTTCCTGTTTCCTAAACACTTCATTTTGAGGGAGAAGAAAAGTTTGTTGAAGTATTTTATTGTAGAAGTATCTAAACTGTTGTTTCAATAGTGCTCTGAAAGTATGTGCATAAATTATTGAATTTATTTTGATACTGAGAACTCAGGAAAACAAAGACTTCAGTTATACTTAGTGAAGATGGTGAATTTTCTCTGTTTTGTATATTGATATCTTCCTGTATTCTCTTTTATGGGGAGAAACTCTTAAAAATTTTAAGAACTCCTTTTTATTTTTAAACAGTGTTTGGTGTAGGATGAAAGCAGTGCTGAACAATGTGAATTTACTCCGCAAATCTCCATAGAACAGCTTGATAAAATAGTGTTCAAACTTTGCAAAGATATGTCGTTGCTGGGAGGATAGTTTAAAAACTAGAGTACTTGAATTATTTTATTTTTTAAAATCTTGATTGAGAATGTACTTTTAAAGTTAATTTATTACCCCTTGTTTTGACTTGTTTGCATCTGCATGTTACTGCTTAAGCACAATAACCAAAGGGAGTACAAAATGCCTAATTAAACAAAGACAACTTAAGGTTGAGGACAACTTCATGAAAATGATACTCAAATATTCTTGGGACATATTATACTTTGTTCTGACATTTACAGTAATTCAGAGGTTTGGACAATGAGGGTTTTTTTAAGGTAGCTTAAATATATAGTCAGGCCTGGAGCCTGGGAGCAAGGAAGAGAAGCTTTTAGTTTTTTGAGTTTAGTGCTTTGTTAAGTAAAGAAGAGTCACAGTTTTACTTAACTTAGACCCAAAAATTGAGCTTATTTAGTTTATTTAGCTTAAGTTTCTTTCCCTTGCAGCTCATAACAGAAGGCACTAAAAAACTCAGTGCAGTCACAGGAAATTCTTACCTCCATGTTCATTTACATTTGTTTTTGACGTCAAAGTAGTCAAGTTTTGGTATATATATAAAAGTATTGTTTTATATATAAAAATACTTTTTTTCCCTAATTTCTTTGTGACCTGTTAAAAGACTGAAATGGCACCTGGTCTGCTTTCATTTTTCTTGCTTGAAACAATCAAGCTTTTTTTAAGGCGATACTACAAAATACTATACCTATATTAGAAATCCCTGTAGGCTTATTTTGGGTTAGCTGGTAACTGTATTAGACCCATTGCAGGACTAGGCAGAGAAACTGGTTTCTCTCCTAAAAATCACCATGATAGTGTTAGTATACTGGTGAGCAGATAGATTATTGCTTTCAAGTGTTGCTGTTTTCTTTCAGAGCTGTATGGAAAAAGATTCCCAGTGCCCTCAGCTGTAACATAGAGGCAATTTAAGTGTATTCCTGCTGTCGTCGCCCATGTCTCTAGTCTCTGTGCTGCTGCTGTTAGGGGCAGTTTACCAAAACTGTAGGTTTTAGCCGTTTTGCTCAATAGCTTACTATTAAATGCCCAAGTGTGAAATTCTAGCCTTTGTTCTCTCTCAATACAACTTTACACACATGCCAACTGAGGAACAGTATGCTAATACCACATCTTTGTTTTTCAAAATCATGTCACACTAGTAGTTTACATTCCTCATTGAATGACTTCACACAGAAAGTGCTGCAAGACACAAGGAGAAGAATTTACTCAATTTTTTTTATAGTATTCCATAAATGGAATGCTACCAAGACTTGCCAAAGTTTCAGTAGGAACTGAGGAGCCTTGAAAGTTCAAAAATATATTAATCATCGTAAGTCCCTTTTTATTTTTGTAAATGAGTTGTCTCTCTACTTGGAAAAGTTAAATGAATGCAGGTTTATCGTTCACAGTAATATGGTAGCTATGAGTTTTTCTAGTCAAATTTAATGATAAAATGTCGTGTCTCTCTGGGTTCTTTCATAATGTGCGATCTTTAAAAATGTAGGTTAAATTCTCCTTGAAACAGGGCATTTCAGATTAATGCATCTGTTTCTTCTATTTTAGAGAAGTACGTGCCTTTCAATGAAAGAACTTAATCTTAAAACCAGAGAAGGAGACTGCTTCATGGGAGAAATAAGAAGCAAGAGGGTATGCAAGTGGGGAGGAGCTAATTTAATGTGTGTATTTTATGGCATCCTTAATATCTTGCAATAAGTAATGTATCAATTTGTTGCATCTTTTTGTATATAGAGATTCTCAATGTATAGCCTATGGGGAGAGAGTACTAACTGCACTAAAATAAAAACCTATTTGGAAGGGAGATTACTTGTAAAACAGGGTATTTTTTGCTTGTTACAAATCTTGTATGCCATTAAGTGTGGTATACGTTTTTTTTCTACAGTAACTTGGAATGTTGTTTTTTTCTTCTCATACTGAATTGTAAGTAAATATAGCCACTGTGGACTTCTCAGAATTGTTAGAACTTGATTTTAATTGAGGAGATGATTTATTGTTTACCAATAAAAAGCCAAACTGCTGCCTTCTGTGTTGAGAATTTAAAAAACTGAATTAACATGTTTTGTGTAAACTTCTGTGAAAAAATGTGTTTACAGTGTTCCTAGTATTTAGTGTGATACTCCAACACTGTACATTTTAAGGATACTTGGGTAATTATGTAAAACATGGTATTGCCACATCTTCTTGGTGTTGAGACTCCTGATTGCAGCTGTTGAGTTAATTTTTTGTGGTCTGTCTTTAACTTTTATGAGCAGATGTGGCTCAGTGAAGGCCTGTAGTGAAGAAGAGATAAGCCTTTGGGAAAATCCTAAATGTTCTGTAACTCTAAGATGAAACATTGACATCAAAAGCAGATGTTACTGCTAATTATGTACTTCAGGATGTGCCACATACTGAAATATGTGGTAATACTTACATGAATGTAGTTGACATACAGCAGTTATGTTTAGTTTTTGGCTAGTGTCATAAAAATATAAGAACAGTCTTTAAGACCTGGAAGATATATTTTTTTAATGTGTTGCTGTTTCCTCTGTAATCTTGATAACGTAGCCAAAATGTTCAAATTCTAGTTTAGAATTAATGTGTATTTCTTTGGCTAATTCCATACATCCATATACCTCCATACACATCCATATACATCCATATATATCCAGGCATAAACTTGCTACAGCAGTATTGGTGGGGGTGAATATGTATCCTCAAAGTGCCTAAGTTATGGGCTACAGAAAAAGAGGAATAATTTTTCCTGATTCTTCACCTTCTTAGTATTTGAACAAAATTGGAATACTTTTCTTTGAGGTCATTTCTGCAGTGATAGGGTGGGGAGAGAGTCTGCTGTAGTTTTTCTTTACCTCTACCAGCTGATTTCTTATATTGAAACCTTCTTACTTGCTCTAGTAAGAGCTCAGATAAGATCAAATCAACCTCCTGAAGTAATTTTCACCTACATCTGCCCGTGTGCCAGACGGAGCAAGGAAATAGACTGTATTTACAATAAATACTAGTCTTTATTTTCCTTCCTGTTGTACCTAACTCTTTCTGCTTATGTTTAAAGATAAAACTGAAATGAAAACACAGCACAGCTGCTTGGTTGAGGAATTTAGATACACAGTAAAGAATAACTGGGTTGTAAACTGCAGGTGAGAGAACAGTAAATGATAGAAGGTAAAGTATGCTATTTCCATATACAAAGGAGACCATCAGTGTTTAACTAAACATAATTGAAATCTTTCAGAAATATATATGACTGTCTTCCTGACATCCTAGAATTCAAACCTATAGAATCTTTCTAGGCTTTGAGCCACCCTGAGGAGGTGTTATACTTGTTATGCACAGATATTTGAATTTGTAAAAACAAGTTAAAATCACTGGAAATGCAATGAATCTTTAAGCTCTTGTACGTGCTGCAGGTAGACTTTGATGTTTTCCTGCAAAAAAACCAAAATGGAACAGGTAATTTATGTTCCCAAACAAATTTTCTGTTGGAAAAGAAAAAATCCACAAATTTTCTCAAACATTTTGTATGGGCTTCTTTCATCCATGCCTCAAAAAATATGAGGCTCTATTTACAGGAAAAGTGTCTGTAAAGCAATCATAGAGCTGGTAGTAAATTGGAACAGTTTTGATTTCTGGTATGTCCAATACCACGTGGTTGATGGAGCAAGCTTCCTTGGCCTTATTCAGCTTGTGTCTGATTTCAGTAGCTGAGTTGGTTCTCATTGCATTTGCAGACACAAAACTAGTCAAAAAATAATCATAGTTTTGTATATCTTGGTCTTAACAATTGGAAATTTCAGCTATGAGTTTATGTACAGCACCTGCAACACCATCAGTACTGTTTCCAACTACGTGTGAAAAGATGTTCTGAGAGCTGTTATAACATGCTTTCAAAAACTTGGGAAAGAATGTGCCACCACAGAGACTGGTAACTGACCTGTGCATAAACAGAACTGAAGTTTATATCAAGCTTATTTATCACTTCAAAATTTCATTTAAAAAACAAGATTAAAAAGTTGAAGACAAATAATTATGAAATGTATAACTGAGTAGCTGCCTATGGAAAAATTGATCCCCATTTGAACTAAAATATTAAGAGGCCAGTAAAGAATGTGAGCTGATCTGCTGATGTAATGCTCCTTGAAGATAGGAGATAGCCCAAGTTTAATGAGCAGTAAATTGGGAGAGAGGCTAGATTTTCTTCTAACTTGAATTTCTGAAGGCAGAAAATGGAATGTGGAGAAAAATCTTGGAAGATTGAAAAAAGTTTAAAGGTACTCTTACAATTTTTACAGTATTAGATCTATCACAGCATATCTATTACTGTTTGTTAGGGCTTTGTGAGTTTTTTCCTTCATTAGTGTAATTTGAAGCACAGCTTGTACAAGAATATGTAGTTCTTGGTCAAGTCTGAATGTATAAGTTAAGTGCATTGATAGGATAATGGAGCAGGCACCCTGTGATACCATGAATGGGTCTGAGCACGAGAAATCCATGTGACTGAAGAGGCAGAAAGCATTTTTATTTTTCATGTTGAGCAGTAAGAGCCAGGAACAATTTTTTAATACAAAAGCCAACTGAAAAACTTGGGTCTCAAAAGACCCGGTCTGAGTGGACTGCTTCATAGTTCTGTAACAGACTTCCCTTTGCTACAGGTGTCTTGTTTCATGGTACTACTGATGATGGTGTTCCAAACTGTTAACTGTTAAACCCCTGCAGAATTGATCCAACTTACTAGAGTGGTGTCCTCTGATGAGATTTTCGTATGATTTTTCTATGCACAATTACTCATCATTTCCAAGTGGCTTGCACTCTGTTTAGCTTCAATCTTGAAACATTCTTATTTTAAGAAACGATAAAACAACAAGATATCTTCAAGGTATATCAGGATGGATGGATAAATTTAAGATTTTATTATGAGATGCAAAGAAGATTCTTAAATAATAAAAACCTTTGCATGTAATTTCCTGCTTTCTTCAGTTGGGAAAGTATGAGCTTATGATCTTGACATAAGCCTTTTCAATGCTTACAGCAGTATGCTTTACACTAAATGCAAACATTATATGTTTTCCTAAGTGATGTGGACATACAAAACAAATGCACATTAAGTAAATCTGCTGTCACAGCTAATCTAGGAGGAGCTGTGGACTCCCTCAAGGGTAGAGAGAGAGACCTTACAGAGATCTGAATAGACTATGGAGCAGCATGATCACCAGGCTTATGTAATAAAGTGCAAGTGCTGGATTCTCCAGCTGGAATGAGATAATAATAGATGCAAACTGGGGGACAAGAGGCTAAAGAGCAGCTCTGGAGAAAGATACCTGGGGATTTAAGTTCATGGCAAGTTGAATATGAGTCATCAGTGCCCTGGCAGCCGGGTGGGCCACTTGTGTCCTGGGATAGTCTGGGCAAGGGTGGGGCTTGTCCCGCTCTGCTCTGTTTTGAGCCCCACAGTCTGAGGACAGGGAACTACTGCTTTGTTCACCTTGGAGAAGAGAAGGCAGTGGGCAAGAGGGGCAGCAGGGTGGAAGATGCTGATGTGTCTGATGACCAGTGAAAGGACAGAAGGGATGGGAATGAAATTGTATCAGGTGGAAATCAGATTGGACATACTGTGTAGTCTGAGTTCAAATGTTGTGCAAGAGTTCCTTTTGATACTTCTTTATATATCAACTTAGGTAATGGGCACTTTGTTTATCAGTTTTCTTCCCTAAGTTTCACCCTGTTTAATAGAAGAAAAGATTCATTCATATTAGCTTCAGAAAACTTGGTCCATAATTACAGAAGATGAAACAGTACACATTCTCATCCAAGCATTTCATTGCTCGTGTTTTAAAGAAAAGTCAGTGTCAGTTCAACAGCTGACTGGATCATGCATTGTATTAAGAAGTACTCATTTTTAAGAAACAAATTCTTTATTCTTTCCACAGCTTTTTCTTAAAAAAGGAAAATAAATCCAGCAAAAAGCCTGTAGGTAAGGTAAATGGCATTTATGAGGAATCTTAATGAAACTTCTTCAAGAGATTACATTATTGAAAGGTCTATATGCCACATTTTGAACCTTGGGAGATTTCACAGGGAATACGTTTGCTGATATTACTCCTTTTACCTGCCTTGGGCATTGTCCAGGAGGAGATGTGTAACTATGTGAATCTCTATTCAGACCAAATACAGTAATTTTTATTCTATCCCCTGATAGAATCTGAAGGCCCCTTATCTCTCTAAACAGAAAACACAAAGGTATAAAGATATACAAAGATACAAAGATATAAATTAAATCTGCTGAATCAAAGGAGACATATATATGTCAACATTTTTGTGATATTTCTGAAAGTTAGTAGTACACTTCCCAGTTAAAAGATTATTTGGATAGGTGGTGAGATGTAATTCGAAGTTTAACAATCCTTTCAATGAGATCTTTGATTTTACCTTTCCTAATATGAAATCTAAATCTTGTATTTAGTAATTTTACACCTATTGCACTGAAGCTACAGTGAATGGTGTGATAATTGATAAAAGATTAGTGTTAATCATAAAAGTATTGGGGTTTGTATAAACCAGAATATTAAGGTCTGAAGTGAAACATGGACGCCTAGATAAAGGAAAATACATGATTAAATCATTCTATTTTAAATCCAAATAAGTTATATCTACTACCAGCTTGCAAAATCAGACTTCCCCATAGTCTTTCCTGCCTTTGTCTGATCAGTGCTGCCTATCTCAATGACCAGACTTCCAGACCTCAGTGGTGGTTATCTGCAAAGACCAGATGGTTATCTGTGAGATTGACTATCACCCAGAGACTTTGTGAATTTAAATACGAATGTTTATTCGACCACCACTGCTTACCTGGCAAAATTATGACAGCAAAACCCCCAAAATTATTGATTACAACGAGAGACCATACTATAAGAAGAGGCTGTAAACCAGGGTTCAGTGGAGCACGGAGTGGGTGGTGACCCCTCACATTCCCCAGTGGTGCTTGATTCGTCTATATCAAATAAAGCAATCTAAATTTTGTTGAATATTGTTTCTCATTTATAACAATTTGGTGCGGAAACCTGGAATGTCCTTGGAGCCTGAGACGCACTATGATTTCGGGGAGGCGCCCCACTGCTGTGGCCCCAGTTTGTCAGTGATTCTCGGGACCCATCGACGTACCTCACAATATAGACTGAGCAAGGAAAATCTCCCTGGAAGACCACGGCAAAATCACCTGTAATTCTCGTGCACGAAGACCCAGACAGGAGCATCAGGCTGTAAGTAATTGTCTGGTGTGGTGGGGATGACTGTGTGCTTGCCTGAATGAGACGTGGCTTTTTGCCACAAAGCGAGAGTGGAGTCCTTCTATCCGCGTTTCCAGCATCCCACGAGGGACCCAGCTGGTGAAGGGACAAAGCGAGTGGGGGACAGGCGGTGGGCACAAAGGGAGAGGCTGCTTTTCCCATCCTAGCCCAGGTAGACGCTAGGTTCTTTCCCATTCCAGCTCAGGTAGAGGCGGGACCTGGGTGGAAAAGCAGAGAGTAGGTTGCAACACACCAGTCACAGAGGGAGAAGGGAAAACCTGCTTTTCCCATCCCAGCCCAGGTAGAGGTGGGTTCCTTCCCATCCTGACTCAGGCAGAGGCGGGATCTGGGCGGGAGCAAAACACCTCAAGACAGTCCCTTGAGGTAAAAATGGGAAAGAGTAAGTCTCTGAGTTCCAAGGACCCATGAACAGGTCCATGTTCCTGTGGTCCACAAAGAGAGACCATGGAAATAAAGATAAGACGAGTAGGTTGCCAGAAATACCACCAGGCAGAATGGATCAAGGAAATGATCCACAGAGATAACCTGTACTGGCCCATGTTTGGATCATTTGAGGGGTGGATTTGTCGAGCATTAAACACATAGGTGGCTTCTAAAGAACCGTTTAACAAAGAGGAGTGTGACTATACTGCTCTGTGGGCAGATCAGCCCAAACCACCCTCAATATATACTTTAAAGGAAAAAGAGGATGAAAATAATAAAAAAAAGGTTACCTGGGTAACCCTTGATAATCTCCCACCTCCATATAATACAGAAAATAGAGGAGACCCCCCCCAACGCCTCCACTCTCTTTCTGCCTGGTACTCCCATAGCTCAAAGGACTTGCTTTAGTCAAAGAAACACCGGAGAGAAAGTATTAGCAGATAGGAAGGAAATAATGATAAAAAGGTTCGCCTTCACCCCCTCAGGGAAGTCCCATTAGCAGCACAACAGGCTGGAGTAACTGAGTGTGTGAATGTTCCCTTAAACACAGGGGAGGCAAGAAACTTTAAAAAGGAGATGGGAAAATTATTAGAAGATCCTATATGGGTATCGGAGAGACGAGGTAATTCCTCGGACCAAGTATGTATACTCAGATGGAATTAAAATCTGTATTAAGTATCCTACTCACCACGGATGAAAGACAAATGATCAGACAGGCTGGAATGAGCGTATAGGACCAGGAGCATCAAATCGGACCCAGAGAAGATCAGAAATGGCCATTAAATAATCTCAATTGGGATAATTAAAATGATAACCATCACCAAAATATGATGGACTTAAGATGGATACTCGTTAAAGGTATCTGAGAATCAGTTCCTAAAGGACAAAATATCAACAAAGCCTTTAGTGAACAACAAAAAAAAGATGAGTCTCCCAGTGATTGTCTAGAAAGGCTGAGGAAAGACCTCCAAATGTACTCCAAGATAGACCCTGACACACAAGTGGGTCAAGTACTCCTTGAAACTCAATTTGTTGCTCGATCATGGGGAGATATTAGAAAGAAGTTAGAAAAGTTAGGTGATTGGCAAGATTGGAGGTTACAAGAATTGCTAAGAAAAACCCAAAAAGTGTGTGTGAGAAGGGATGAAGAAAAGCAGAAAGCAAAAGCTAAAGTCTTTGTAGCTGCTGTTCATGAAACATAGAGGAACCCAGCAGAAAGGGAGATGGAAACCACGAAAACCCCCACCGAAACAAGAAAATTATGCAGGAAATAGTTCACCAAGGCAAACTTGTTACTACTGTAACAAGAAAAGCCCTCTAAAGAATAATTGTAAAGAGAGTATACAGAACAAGAAAATGGTCCAGGGGGATGAATAGGGGCGTCAGGGGCTGTATGTACTGGGGACCTTACCATCTAAAGAGCCCTTGATAAAATTAAGAATCAGTCCCCAGGGAGAGGAGGTAGAATTTTTAGTAGATACAGGAACCAAAAATTCTACAATTAAACACCTACCAAAAGGGTGTAAACCTAGTAGAGAAACAGCACTCGTGGTTGGAGCAAAAGGAACCATTTCGGGTCCCTGTTATTAAAAATGTGCAGATAGAGACCCAAAGCAAAATTGGATTAAATGATCTGCTGTTACTGTCAGAGGCAGAAAATAATTTCTTGGGGAGGGATTTAATAATAGCATTGGATTTGAAAGTTGAAGTATCCCAAGGGCAACTTAAAATTTATGCCTTAACCCAAAGGGATGAGGAACAAAAATGTCCTGAGGTGTGGCATACCCCTGGGGAAATAGGGAAGTTAAAAATTAAACCTGTCTAAGTGAAAAATCACTGACCCAGATTTGCCTATCTGAGTTCGTCAATATCCAATATTATTAGAAGGGAGACAGGGCCTTTCCTGTCATAGAAAACCTCTTGCAACAATGGACTTTAGAACCATATATGTCCCCACATAATACTCCTATTCTGCCTGTCAAAAAGACTGACCGGAATTACAAATTGGTACAGGATTTGAGGGCTATAAATCAATGAACTGTTACCAAATTTCCTGTAGTAGCAAATCCTTGCCCTCTTAAGCCAGTTGTCCCCTGACTACACTTGGTATAGTGTAATAGATCTAAAAGATGCCTTCTGGGCATGCCCTTTAGAGGCAAGTAGTAGAGATTATTTTGCCTTTGAATGGGAAGACCTTGATAAGGGCAGAAAACAGCAATTGCATTGGACAGTATTGCCTCAGGGCTTTACAGAATCCCCCAATCTCTTTGGGCAGGCCCTAGAAGAATTGATGCAGTATTTTGAGCCACCAGAAGGGGTGAAATTGTTACAATATGTAGATAATCTATTAATAGCAGGAAAAGATGAGAAATATACTAGAAATGGGACTATAAAACTTTTAAACTTTTTGGGACAACAGGGTTTGAAGGCATCCAAAGCTAACTTGCAATTCACAGAACCAGAAGTAAAATATTTAGGACATTGGCTAAGTAAAGGGAAAAAGAAATTGGATCCTAGCAGAGTCTCTGGAATACTAAGCTTGCAACCTCCAAAGATCAAAAAAGAAGTGAGGAAAATTTTGGGACTGCTGGGATACTCTCATCAATAGATAGAGGGATTTAGTGAGAAAGTGAAATTTCTATATGAAAATCTCAGCACTAATCACCTAAAATGGACAGAGGAGGATGATAAAAGTGCTTTAATTCAAGCCCCTGTACTCAGTCTCCCAGATTTGGAGAGACCATTTCAATTATTTGTAAACACTTTTGATCAAACGGCATATGGAGTGCTCACCCAGGAATGGGCAGGCAGTCGAAAGCCAGTGGGATTTTATTCTAAACTGCTCGACCCTGTCAGTCGGGGTTGGCCCGCATGTCTACAGGCCCTAGTGGCCACAGCACTTTTAATTGAAGAAGCCCAAGAAGTCATCTTTGGGGCACCCCTAGTGGTACACACCCGCCATAACGTAAGGGGAATTCTGAATCAAAAAGCTGAGGAATGACTAACCGATGCCCGAATATTAAAACATGAAGCTATTCTAATCACTTCCCCAGACTTAGAACTAAAAGCTACAACTGCTCAAAGTCCTGCACAATTCCTATATGGGGAACCAGGAGAAAATTTAGAACATGATTGTGTGGACATTGTAGAGTTACAAACAAAAATTAGACCTGATCTGGGGGAAGTTGAACTTAAGGATGAATTAAAATTGTTGGGAGAAAATTAAGGAGCGCTACCAAAAGAGAAAGACAAAGTGGGAGACCCCAGGACATATTCCCTGCTGCCGAGAAGATTAAACAAACCTTGGCTACTGGCAGCAACCCTGTAGGCCTTGAGGGAGGCAGAGGGATGAAAATAGTCCTGGGAGTCATCCTATTGCTAATGATGATAAAAGGAAATAATGTTGATGCTTGTTCCAAATGTCACCAGACAATTAGAAATGGTGGGCGCACAGTATCCACCCTTGCCTTCCACACATATATCAATTCCTTGTAGAATCAGCACAACTTAGAAACCTGCACTATCATGGGAAAAAGTTACTGGGTAGCCACCAATCTGGGAATTGGAGGGTGGGCTCTATCGGCGTACCAAAGTTGCCCAGTAGTAGAAGCATACCTCTGCTTCACAAAAGAAAGTATGTGGGGATTAAATAGGAAAGAATTAAGAATTTTTCACTTGAGACTATTTGTCTGAACTCCAAAGACCCCGATTGTGCAGAGATTGAAAACATTTTTTGCTTTTAAACCCAAACAAGGCTATATTTTCCTTCAAAACAAACCAGTGTTATTCTGCTGTGCAATGAAAGATCAGTTCTTTGGGTTGTGAAAAGAAGGCTTTTAGATAACTTGAGTAACAGGGGTCACAAAGCAATCCTCTGCCCTGCTCAGTGCACAGAGACCTCCTGAATATCTGCAGGCAGCTGCTGGAAACAGCTTTGCTGCAGTCAGTGGAGCCTGTGACTGAATCAATCGAGGAGCAACAAGTAGGATTTCAAATGCTCTCTGTTTGCAAAGAATTCACAGAATATTTTGAGGAAGAAACTGACAACAGCCCAATGGCAAAGCAAAAAAACAAATGCATGCTTATGACTGTGCTGAAAGGGTATCATTTACTCCAGTGCAAACAAACGATTTGGGTGGAAGGAGGAGGACTTGGAGTTAGGCTCTTGGGAAATTATTCCCAAATGGGGAGGAAAAAAGTCCATCTATGGAGGTCAGAGAAACTGAGTCAAGCCTTCTTGAATGGAAAGAAAGGGGAACAAAAGGATGCTGGCAAGAGCAGAGCTGCGGGAGACCATCAGTTATGTACTGGGGAGCCCAGTGCTCAAGGGGTGCAAAAGGAGACTGTAAAAACTGTGTACGACAGCCACAGCACTGAGATTAAAGCCAGCATAAGCACTCACAGGACACAGCCACAGTGTGTGTGTGGTCACTCAAATCCATGTCATTTGTTTTGCTACATCGTGTTAGCACTTGGTGAAATGCTGTGGGAATGGTTTCACAGCAAAATAATGGTGCTGAGGACCCGAGATCCATGTGCATGTTTCAGCAGTTCATTGCTTCAGACAAGCTTTGCTTCCCCCCCATACCCTGACTGCCCACTGGCTGAAGTATCTCTTTCCATTCGGTTTAATGGGATGCAATCCAGTTTATACAGACCATTATTTGAGGCAAACCACAGTGAAGAAGATGATGATCAGGTGAATGATTTTAGGAGAGCATTCCTGGTGTGAACTGAAACACTACTACAGATGTAGTCTCTGACTCTCTGACCAAGTTGCTGATCAAAAATAATGGGTAGGAGTGTTTAAATGAAATGAGAGGGAGGAAGGATAACAGAAAGGAGAAATGTGAAAAGAAAAGGAAGAAAATGAAAGGATTAATTACCCAGAAAGTTCTAAAATAAGAGGAGAAAAATATTACCTGTGGATCTTTATTTTCAAAGGTAGCATGGCATAGGACAGAAATTAATCTGCTTCAAGATCAGTTTCTCAGTTAAAAAAAATGGTCTGGTTTTATCACAAATGCATTTGAATGTTCTGCACTAAAAGAAATCTTAATGATGGAAACCAAATAGATATTAGAATGACCATATTTATGTGCTTTTATTTCTTCACCAGATCTGGTCTGGATTACAGTACTTTTCTTTCTTATTGTAGAAGACTGTTGAAATTATTTATCCAATTCCTTCCTTCTTTCTCCTCCCTTTCAACTAATCACTAAATATAGACAATGTTTTTATTATTAACTGAAAATTCAAGCAGCATCCATCAGAAAAAGCAAGCAGGAACATGCCTCAGCAAATATTTCTGTACATGCTTTATTATAAGGTGAATTTTTAAAACTATTGTAATACATAAAAATGCCTGTGAGGACACGTGACCTCTTCAGAGGGAGTTGAAATCGACTGAGATACATCTATTGATATCAGCTATGGGGATGGGGTTGTAGAAAAACTTAGTGTGTTTTAAGTTTTTCACCATTTGTTTGAAAGAGTATACAGAAAGAAAATTGTTACTATGTTCATTGCCATAGGTTCCTGTGTTTCCAACTTAATTCCCTTCTACTTTTCACAAGGTTCCTTTCCTAGGGCTTTTTGTGTTGCAGCATCTCCAATCATTAGGAGTTTGGCTTCTCATTAAAAAAACCTCCTGCAGTACAGGGAAGCAAGGCTTCTTGGAGCCATCTCACACTTGCCTGTGGGCCGAAATTGCTGAATGCTGACTATTCTGCATGTCAGATCTTGCCAACGGCTGGAGAAAAATAAAGCCATTATTTTAAACAGTATTATTGCTCTTTCCAACAAGAGCAAGACCCATCTGGTTCTTAGAGTGTTTGAGACTGTGTTAAGCAATGCAGATTTTGCTGACTTAGGACAGACTTTGGAACCAGGAAATTTTTAGTATTTCATGTTTGAAATTTGACTCTGGGCAGGGGGAGGTTGTAGGTGAGGGAAAAAAAGAAAACCAAGGACAAGATCTGTATGATTCCCTGATTTTTGAGGCAGGAGAGAGCTAAATGTCATCTCCCACGAGCTAGAAGGAGCTAGTATAACCACAAGTTGCTTATATTGTGGCAGCATCTAAGGGCTTTAGCTTTGTCTGCTGAACATACCTGGATAAAACAGCTCCAGTGATTGTCCAGTCATCTGGATAGTGTGAGGTTTAGACAGCTTTTTGATGCTCGGACTTATTAACTTTACTTCTCTTGTTAAGAGACTGCTCTGATGAGTACAAATGACTTTACTGATAGGCAGCTGCAGAGATAAAAGGTGATGAAGTTTATACCTCATTAATCAGTACTGTGATTAGAAATGGTCCAGAGGAATTATTCAAGGTCTGATAGGTTTTAGTACTGGTTTGCTTTATTAAGCAATTTCTCTGAAAGAGACATTACATTTGCTGTTAGTTTTTTGGGGGACTGTTCTGGGTTAGAGGGTGGCAGAAAAAATTTATTAAAGTAGAAAATTTTACTTAACAAAACAGCTAGGTTTTGCCTCAAGCAGACACATATCCCAAAGTCAATTTTCATCAAGTTATGGCTTGTCAGTAAGAAAGCTAGGTTTTGCTGTGTAATGTATGTCTGCAATATCTCACAGCTTTGGTGATGCAGACATTCACGATCAGCTTCTGAAGGCTTGCTCCTTTGGACACCCCAAACCAGCTGTGAGTCACAGTGGTGTTTCCACAGTGCTGGTCTTTAGTCAGTTAGGGAAGGCAAAAAACCCAGCCCCCAACCTAAGTCTTGCCCCTTCTTCTGTCTTGCAGTTTAGTCTCTCTGTTATACACAGAGCTTTCCTTGCTGGTCTGCAGGAAAATTGCTCACTCTGTCACTCTTGAATCTTCCTTATGAGAGGTGACATATATATTTCTGATGGCAAGCTTCTCTGCTCGCTTTTCTGGGCCTAATTGTTTTCAGGAGGAAGGGAAGGGGAAACGGAAGCAGAAGTAGAAGCAGAAATACAGGAAAAGTAAGGAAGGCTTTTATTAATTACCTTCCTGGAAATATGCCATATGACTTGTTTTCAATAAGGTACCTAGAAAGAATGAGATAAGAACTGTAAATAATTTGTAGCAGTTTCTGTAAAACAACTGCAAGCAAAAAAAAAAAAAAAAAAAAAAAAAGACATTAAGAAAAAAAGAAAAACCCCAAATAATAACCCAAATGCAACAGATTTCTCATTTTTTTGACTGATTCAGTTGCATAAATTCTGCTTTACTTGATTATTTTGTTTGCTCTTCATTGTCTATCACAGTAAGTGCTGAAATGTGAAAGTTTTAATGGAATTAACTTCTCACAGGCATTTTACTATTTCGTTTCAAAGCTTGCAAGGACTTTTTTCACATTTTTGTCATTTGTTATATGCAAAGTATGTTACATCCCATATAAATGGCAGTCTCACTTCTAAAGAGATAAACTGATGAACTAAAATTTCTCTCTTCTTTTATCTCAAACATTCTGAAATCCTGCATGTTTTTGCATGTAGTTTATCATACCCTTAGACTCCATTCAGAAACAATAATCACAGAACTAGTTGGAGTCAAGCAATCTGGATGGAATCGTTCCCCACTTAAAGTAATTCATGTAAGTTATTTAGTGACTATAAAATCTGAAACACCCAAGAATTACATCATCCTGGAAAAATATGCAGGGAAAAATTTCTCTCTGATGTAATTTAAGTGTAATTCCAATATTTTCAGACAAGGATTCAGCTCCTCCTTTGGTTTCTCCTTCCTTGTAGTAGCTGGAGATGGGTTTTTACAGTCTTGGTCCTAGTTTGTGAATGGACATTATATTCACGATGCATCAGGTATCTCTTTTGTCTCTTTACTTTGGAGATACTGAAATACTTTGGAAACTGAAACTTGAGTTTTATTCTTCACTCTTCTTTTATGTTCAGTGTGGTTTGAACTCCTTCCCATTAGACTGTTGTAAAAGGTTTTTCAGCCATCTGGATATCAAACAGTGATTAGTTTATGTAGTCTGGGAATACATTTACATAAATATTCATAACATAGTCATCCTGAAAACAAATGAAAGTATCTGGACATGGCTTCATGCTCAGGCTGTAGAATCCCACTGGAATTTTACCAAGAAGATTTCTGCATGTAGGCAGGGCCCACTTATTCACATTTTATTTTATTTATTTAGACCCTCTGCTTTTCAGCAGAGAATTATAATTCCTATGCAAATTTTACCACTGCAGATAATACACAGGCATGCTTAGACTAATTCTGTATTTTGAAATACATTCTCCACTCCCTTCCATTAGTCTTTTTAACCAGATGTAATGTCCAATTTTATTTTATGATGAATTAGTTCACACTTCCACAGCTCAGGGAGGTGATGAGATGTACTGCTACCTGCTCTTTAATGAGTAAGTACATCATATTTTATCAGTGGTCAAGAAATTGGTGCTCTAAGAGATGGGACTCTTACTAAAGCTAGCATATTAATTTTAAAAAAGGAAAGAATGCTTTAAGATGAGATTTTAGACTATGAATCTGCCTCTACTATCAAGTAAGTCTTTAGTGTCATTTGAAGGAGACAGTCACCTTGAAAAATGTTAGCTTTGTGGCTAAACTGTGTTTTGAAGTTGCATTTACCTGAATCCTTTAGTTTATGAAGAATATCTTGTATACTTTTAAAGGCAGTACTGAGCCCTTGCCTTTCCTTCAATTGCTGTAGTTGTAACAACATTGCAAAACTTGTAAGACCCAGGTAATATTGCTGCATGTAAATGAAGAGTTACTGTGTTCATCTGGATGTTCCTATAAATCCACTCACTGAAACAGAGTGCAGAGAAAAAAAAAAACTGCTCTGCCCTGGTAGACAGTGGACGTAAGGTTAGTCAACACAGCTGAAAACTGAGGCACACTGAGGCTGCAGCCTCCAGGGCCAAAGAACCAGGTAGCAAGTAAAGAAAGAACTTCAATATTTTCTTCTTCCGTTGCAGAATGTATGCGTCTGGGCCCTTCTTGGGGACATCAAACCACTCATCTTGTGGGCTGTCCAAGCAAGTGTATGTCTTTCACTGAATCAATACTTTGTCCATGCTTTGGCTGGTAACACAACCGTCCTTGTATGGAAGACAGTAGGGTTAACTTAAGATAAAAGACTGAATTTAAATAAATTATGTTGTGCTCCATGGTCTATGTTGTTATTCTGAATCCAAATTTAATTTAGCATTCTGGATTTGTGGAGTCTTCAGAGAATAACTTTTGAGAGTGTATTTTATTTAGGTATGTTTTACAAGATGTAAACACCAGAAATGCCTTTCAAGGACTGCATAGTCTTCCTAATTAATAATAATGTACAAAATTACAGGATTTCATCATCATCTGTATATTCTTCCAGCTAATGTTATTGCACTGTGCTTCTAAACTAATTATATGCTGCAAAAAGCTTCTGCAAGCCTTCCCTCTCCCAGTCGTCAGACTGGAAAATAGGCTTTAATAGCACGTGTGGGAGTTCAAGCTGGGGAAGAACAGACCTGAATATTTAAGTGCTCTTGTCATCCACTTCTCTTCTATATCAAGGCTTCTCAATGTTGAGTGCCTCTTCTGATCACAAAATAACCAGATCCAAAACAATTAGGGCCTTGAAAGCTTTGAATTTTCCTTGGGGACTTCCACACAGCCAGTGCAGCTGTCTGAGCAGCAGTGTAATGCTCTCCTGTCACAAAGTCTCACTTAAGTGAGCTACCTGCTTCGAAATTAGTTTTGGTGTTCAAATGATGTCATAAAATAGAAGGAGAGATTGAGGCTGGATAGGGAATAGGCCAGCCAGAATCTGAAACAACATTAATCCATGTTGTATTAGTTTGGCCTGCCATTATGGGGCAAATATCTTAGGAAAGGAAGAAAATTATGAATACAGTGAGGGCCAAACTAATACAACATGGACTGAATGGATTTTTTTCATGAAAAATAATTTGGAGTGTGTTCAAAAAGGAATATAGCTTCTCTAATAAATAGTGGTATCACTGGGAGCTGAGGTAAAGAGAGCAGTTTGCAGTACTCTGAATATGATCCTTTGATGATCTGCTGTAAGTACAGATGGAGGAGGGATCGTGGTAGCTTTAAACAGGAGCTTAGAAGTTCCATGGAGAACTTCTAAGAGTGGAGGGAAAATAGATCAGGAGAAAACTTGTAGGCAGATATAGCAGTAGCCCTACTGAGCAATGTATTTTAAGTAGCTCTTGTACACCAGGAAGGAGCTAGGCTGGATTCTGGGTGATACTCCTCTGCCTCTCCATAGCATTACAGCTACATCCTTCTTTCACCTCTGTATGTCCTATGTTAAACTGAACATTTCTCGTATTCATTTCCTACTGTAGGAAATGCTGGTGAGTAGGCTGGGCCTAGGTGAGAATATAAGCTTGTTTGATATATGATGAAACCTGGAGATCTCTTTGTTTCCTTTCCTGAAGAGTTTGCTGTGCATTAGTGTCCTCTTGCAAAACACTGGCAGCAAGGGTTGAAGGAGAGGGTTCCACTGCACAGGGCTCATTAGTTCGTTAGTTCAGCTGATGCTCTCAGGCTAACCAAGCATGCAGGCTGTCCTGTCTGGTGCTCTACAGGTTATAATGATTTTCACTTGTTGGAGATATATCCTTCAACTAAATGGAATCATCGGGGAAAACTGGTTTTGGCCGTGCCTTTTCTGTAATGTTCCTTGAGTGGTTGAAAACAAAATCTTTCATCAAATAGCTCTTAGTGGAGCCAGAAACTGAACTAGTGTGTGCTTTGCAGACCTGACAGAATTTCAGGCCCCTTCATATTAAATTAATGTTATAGCAATACCCAGAGGAGACTAAATTCTCTATGGCATTAGTTCCAGAAAAGCACTCTTTCTGCTATTGATAGGAGAGAGGAAACAATGATTAAATTTAAAAAAAAAAAAGTAAAAAACCAAAAGCAAACCAAAAGAAGCACTCACAAAAGCAAACCAACCAGACAAACCCTCAAAAACTATAAGGAGGGGACTTACATTTGGTCAATATACACTAAGATTATAACACTTTCTGATCCACACATTTTTGGGAAAAAAAATCTTAAAGAGATGTTGTCATTATAAGAGAAGAAGTAAGTCTGGAAAGCATAACTGTTGTCTTGAGAGAAACCTTGAGCAGTGTTTGAGTCAGAGGGAATAGTGACTGATTTTTGCTGTTTACTTTGTGCAGGTAGGAATAGCAAACAATTCTCTAATCTCAGAGGGACAAAGGGCACTGAGTTCCACTCTTGGTCACCTTCATATAAAACATATAATCTTTTCATTCTAGAAGCAGAAGATTTTCCTGGTTCATGCTGCTAAAATTGGGTAAAACTTGTTTCCATGTACTTCACAATAAAATCTGGAGGGTGGTACTTATTACCAGCAGAGGTATTTTGCTTTGGAGAGTTCTAGGAGAGTTATCTTAATGCAAAAGCAAGGCTACTAATTTGGGCACATGTTGCCTTTTCCTTCTAGGTACTCCTAGATGTTTTCTCCTTAATTTTAGCATCACTCACACTGCTTGGAAAACAAGAGATTTCATTACTGTAGAAATACACAAGTCTCTGACTCTCTCCTTCAGTTTTTGGCCACAGAAAACTGTGAGAATATCCCACAGATGAGCAGAAACAGGCAGGTAGCAAGGGAAACAAGATTATTCATGCCAGTCTTTTGACCTCAGCAGAGTTCCTCTTTCACTCATGAAAAACCACCAGCAAATTCAGTCTGCTTTTCCAACAAAACACAACTCCTTCCACGAGGCACTGCCACAGCAATAACTACCTCTGACCATTGAAACCACAGGTCAGTGTCAGTGTCAGACCTTGGACAGATGTTTTTTCTTCTCACCAGATTTTCAGCCCAGACCCATAATGAGTTCTTGAGGCAATTGTGACAGAGCTGGAATAAAGGCAGGCAACCAACAGCACACATGCAGCAAAACATGCTTAGGCCTCTGGTATGGCAACAAGGCCACCAAATGTTCTTGTGGAAGCCATTCAGTTGCTGGAAATAAATTTTTGTATGGGCAACTATAATTGTCAGGACAATCAGCAGTGAGAAGATCTGTCTTTCTGAATCACTGAACCAAATAATAGGCTTTTGACAGGAACGTCACAATTTCTGGCCAACATAACAAAAAAAGGATTCCAGACCTAATAAAGCTGTTGTGGGGCCATCCAATGGCTTTATTCAGACTTCTTCAACCTTCTCTCCTCATGACTCTGCCTCTTGGCAATTCTGTGAATGCTGAAGTCTGGTTGTAAGGAGTAGCCATTTTACAGAATTTGTGGCTCCATAAGTCACTCAAAAGAATGACAAAACCAGTCTTACAGTGCTTTTTATAAAATTATATTCACCACTGTTGCTTGCTACCATACTGTGTTTACTGAAACATCTCCAAATTGCAGGAAAAAATAATCTTAAATTGAAAAGGAAAAGCCAAACCACAAACAAACTAAAACAGAAGAAAGAGAGAAAGAGAGAAAGAAAGAAAGAAAGAAAGAAAGAAAGAAAGAAAGAAAGAAAGAAAGAAAGAAAGAAAGAAAGAAAGAAAGAAAGAAAGAAAGAAAGAAAGAAAGAAAGAAAGAAAGAAAGAAAGAAAGAAAGAAAAGAAAGAAAGAAAGAAAGAAGGAAAGAAAGAAAGAGAGAGAGAGAGAGAGAGAGAGAGAGAGAGAGAGAGAGAGAGAGAGAGAGAGAAGAGAGAGAGAAAGAGAGAGAGAGAGAGAGAGAGAGAGAGAGAAAGAAAGAGAGAGAGAGAGAAAGAAAGAAAGAAAGAAAGGAGAGAGAAAGAAAGAAAGAAAGAAAGAAAGAAAGAAAGAAAGAAAGAAAGAAAGAAAGAAAGAAAGAAAGAAAAAGAGAAAGAAAGAGAGAAAGAGAAAAAGAAAAAGAAAATTCTGCATCTTCTTGTTATAGGACAGAAACAGCTTCTTTCTATCTGTAATCACATGAGTACATGTGTATGGTAGGGAAGGTAAATTGTCTATTTGTCCAACATAAATGAGAGATAGAGACCACGCTTTTGGGTCTAAGTCGTTCTGGTCATCCCTAGAGGGTTGCTAGGGACTAGAAATAAAGCTAATAATGAATGTGTGGAAGAGACATTTGTTTTTGCAGCAGGTGCATGCCATATCGTGGTGGTTCCAGCTCCCAAGAGAACAGTTCTTTCATCACTGTGCTTCAGACACTCCCTCAGCAGCACCAGAATCATCCTGGCTTCAGCCACAGCTGTTCTCAGCCCATCTGCCTGCCTGTTGTGGCCTTGCCTGGGCTGGTCAACACTGCGTGTTTCCAGAACTATCTGAGAAGCAACTGTGCCATACATAGAAATTTCAAGGATATAGTGTGGTGTGAAGGATCTGGTATAGTGTGAAAGAACACTCTCATGTTGAATATGTCTTTGTGACAACAGGCCTTCACTGTGTAGAAAGGTGGAGTTAGGTCAGAACTTAATGCTCAGTACCACACACAGCATGGTCATGCTGTGAACAGCAAAGACCTATTAAAATGGTGAGTCATCCATCATGGATACTGATGTGCAGTACCTCTTGGTTACCAACTGGAAAAGTGTAGGGAAGTAAAATCCTACAGCAAGTATATTTAGCTTTGCATACATTGTGGCTTGAACCTATTCAGAATTTCATTAATTGATTGTCTGCTTGTGTTGAATTTTTTGTCTGCTTTCAATTTTTTATGTTTATCCTTTTTTTACAAATAACACAGGGAAGCTAAGTCATGCTGGTGATGAAAAAGGAAAACTCTCTTCAAGATGGACATAGAAGATCTCCTCTACAGATAGAAAGGGTACCTAAAGGGCTGAGGTAGTAAAATGCCTTATAACTATTGCTGTGTGATTTGTCCTTGTGTATCTAGCCCTGCTTGAGTCCAGGGGGGAATTGCAACAGGCAGAGGCCATTCTGGTGCCAGCACCTGGACTGAACAGCTGATTCAGGGCTTTCACATAAAATGAAACCAGTAAGTTTGATGTAGAATGGAGTAAAAATTCTGTACTTTGAAGTTTGTAGTAAAAATGATCTTTAAGTTTAAATTGGTTTTAACGAAGCCACAGCAATTTCTTGTAGGCTTAAATCAAAACCATAAGCTGGCCACTTGAAAAAGGAAGGAGGATGAAGCAGGATCTAATTTTATCCCGCTTTCCCAAGAAAACAGAGTTTATGATAAGATCTTGGTTACAGACATGTTTGTCTTCTCACTTTCTCCAGTTCAATTTTGATTTTGCTGGCCTTTTTTGTAAAATCAGTTAAAGGATAAAAATATAAAAAATGTACGTTCCAGCAAATCCTATGCATATTTATGCCAGGGTAGAAAAATAGATGTTCAAGAACTTTGTCACCTACCAGGGAGACAATGTGAATTTGGTCCTATCAGGCATGAGACCCCAAAACAGTACAAAAATCAGAAAAGAGCCACAGGAAAATAATCCTTGTAAGCTCCACTTACAAAATTTTGGTTCTTTGAGAGCATCCAAGCACACCTAGCGCTAAACAGCAACATCACAACATGTTGTTCTTGCTGGTTCAAATTGTTTGTACCAATGTGATTTGTCTAATCTGTATAATTCTCCATTCTGTATTCCCAACAGTGGTGGAGACTAAGCAGTTCTCAACCATTTGATGCTGAATTAAATTGCACTTCAGTTTCCTTGTACTGACAACAACTAATCTGAAGACCTACATTTTTTTTTCTCTCTTGAGCTGTGTATTTTGAGTGGTAGGAAGAGGAAAGATCCTTGACTTTAACATCTTTGCCACATGAGCTTAGAATAATAGACGGGCATAGAGGATTGAATTGATTCCTGGTTAAATTCAGCTGAAGTAAATTGACTGATTTGGTTCACAGCCCTGGTTTCTGGCTTCTCTCCCAGCAGCAAAGGAGCAACTTCTATCAAAAATGCTGGTTAATGTAGCCATGGCAATGATCCAGAGTGCAACATGACTACAGAGAATGGAGAGGCATCTTTCTGTTCAGAAAATTAACTGTTCTTGATGTGCTTTTAAGCTCTCTAGCAATTTCTGGTGGTTAGAAAATAAAGGGGTTGTGGATTGAAATGCAGGAGAAGAATTGTGTTTGTAGTTTGTCCTTTCTGGGCTCTTCTTTTGTCACTAAAAAGAGATTCTTCCTAAGCAAAGCTGGCAGGTTCTTGATATGTTTTAATTATTATAAATCACAGAGAAGAAAATCCTGTCCTCAAAGACACTGTCTGTCCCTGTTTGAGTGTATATAAACAAATGGATCTTGTCAACTACACCTACTGCATTTTTTGAAACATCTTTCCATAGAGCATTTAGAGGGATGCAAACTTTTAACTTTTTGGGAATAATGGGAAGATGGTAACTTTTTTTGGTTGTCCAGTTCTTTTAACAGGGAGCCTGTATGAAAATTATTTTACTGTTACTGGTTTTTAACCTGGCATTGTCCTAGTATTAAGTTTAGGTCTTTCCAAATACTTTAGGAAATTTTGGGTTTAACCTACTCCTTCTTAGGGCTATGATCCCATAAACTCTCTGTATGCATGTTTTATTGTCTTTAATTTTCTACAGAGAGATATCAAACACAATAATTTCAGTATCAAACCTGGCTGCAGGGCAGAAAAAAACCAAATCTGACTCACTGCCTGAAATCAGGGAATTGGTAATGATATAAAAAGCAGGTCTAACAGTGACTTAAACCTGCTTAAACATTTCTGCTATCAGAAAAAGGATAATTTCTAGTGCTATTTGTTCAGATATCTTTGTGAGAAACATCTAATGACTGCCTCACAAAAACTAGAAAATTGTTTCATAAAGGGTCACTTTCCAGGCTTTTATTACAGCATTTGCAAAGGTACAAGGGTTACTTCTATTATCTTTATTTGCAGGTGTTTGGAAATAGAAGTTAATCAGTCACGATAGAGTATTTCCTTCCAAGCAAACCAGTCTACTGCCCCAGTCACAACATGCTGACAGATTCTTAGGTAACCATCCACCTTTTCTTCTCTGGTTTGGCAGCTAGTAGTTTCTAAGCCAAGCTCTCATCTAGGAGGTCACAGATTCAGTCCTTCCCTCAAGCCAGCTGAGGTTCTACTTTGACTCTGCCACATGGAAGCTGCTACCTCACTTCATCTGCAATCTGAAGAGAGACAGAAGTTGGACCCTTCTGTGACAGTACAGTTGGGATGCACAGCAGGGCAAGGGGCTACCTTCCTTGCTTTTCATAGCGGGAAAGAAGGCGCAGTAGTCTTCAACAAACCCAGTTGATTTGCTGCTGTTTTCTGCAAACCTGTAAAGTGGGGAGTTCTTGGTCAATGTTTGCCACACTGCTCTTGTTTACAGAACACCTCCAATTTTGCATGAAGGTGCAAAATTGCGTCTTGCATCTTTGTCCGGCTGTATCCTTGTGGGTCTCTGCTGCTTGAAAAGAAGGGAATTTGGGTTTTGTTCGCTGGGTGAAATCAGGATTTCCCAGACTCATTCAGCATTGCTGGTGGGTTTGAATTTTTTCCACTTAAGAACAGAGAGTTTGGCAAAAACCGACCTTACTTTTAGTTGAGTGTCAGTGAAATGGGTCTCTGCTGTTATTCTCCCTCTTCCCTCCCACCTCCTGCCTCTTTTTTGTCTGTGGGAAAGATGGGTCAGATGGGAAGGTGTAAGAAATCTCTGTAGGCATGAAAAAGAATGAACTTTTTTCCAGGCTGTATATCTATATATATAATCACCTGGGAGAATGTGTGTTATTCTTGGATTTTTTCTCTACTGAGACAATCAGTTCAATGTAACTGCGAGGGTGGGTATTGCTACACACATGGCTGTGTATCAACCTACTCCCATAAATGCCATGGGTTAGATAAACCAAAATCTCATTAGCTGATAAAACAGTAAAATAGATAGTTATTTATTCTATCTGGCAAAGGGATAAGGGACTGTGGTCCATGGTCTATGCTGATGACTACCACATCAGCTGGGATACTGCTGTATAGGGCAAACTCCTCCAGAGCACTGCAAGGAGCTCTATCAAAGAGGGTAACGGGGCAAGGTTTTTCCTGCTATTGCTACAGGTTGAATGATTGGTCAAAGTTTCACATTTGTTGCCTAAACTGAAATAAAGTTTTCCCCACTGCTGCACCAGCATGGCATGGGATTAGGCCTCTTCCCAGAAGCTGTGGGAAGTAATTGTCCTGCTCTGCTCTGCACTGGGGCAGCCTCATCTTGACTCCAGTGTGCAGTTTTGGGTGCCATAATATAAGGTATAAAGCCATTAGGGAGGGTGTAAAGGAGGATGATGAAGATGGTGAAAGGCCTTAAGGAGAAGCCATATGAGGATTGTCTCAGGTCACTTAGTCTGAAGGAGATTGAGGGGAGACCTCACTGCAGTTATAATTTCCTTGTGAGGGGAAGAGGAGGGGCAGGCTGATCTCTTCTCTGTCGCTGATCACAGTGACAGGACCCAAGGGAATGGCCTGAAGTTGTGTCAGGGAAGGTTTAGGTTGGCTATCAGGAGAAGGTTCTTCATCCAGAAGGCGGCTGGACACTGAAACAGGCTCCCCAGGGAAGTGGTCACAGCACAGACAGAAAGATTTGGACAATGGTCTCAGGTACATGCTATGACTCGGGGGGTGTCCTGTGCAGGACCGGGAGTTGGACTTGATGATCCTGATGGGTCCCTCCCTACTCATGATGCGCTGTTATTCCGTGGGACGTGGGCTGACCCTGGGGCCAGGCCCTGTGTGCTGGGGCTGGGCAGTGTGTGCTGGGGCAGTGTGTGCTGGGGCAGTGTGTGCTGGGGCAGGGCAGTGTGTGCTGGGGCGGGGCAGTGTGTGCTGGGGCAGTGTGTGCTGGGGCAGTGTGTGCTGGGGCAGGGCAGTGTGTGCTGGGGCAGTGTGTGCTGGGGAGGGCAGTGTGTGCTGGGGCAGTGTGTGCTGGGGCGGGGCAGTGTGTGCTGGGGCTGGGCAGTGTGTGCTGGGGAGGGCAGTGTGTGCTGGGGCTGGGGCAGTGTGTGCTGGGGAGGGCAGTGTGTGCTGGGGAGGGCAGTGTGTGCTGGGGCAGTGTGTGCTGGGGCGGGGCAGTGTGTGCTGGGGAGGGCAGTGTGTGCTGGGGCAGTGTGTGCTGGGGCGGGGCAGTGTGTGCTGGGGCTGGGGCAGTGTGTGCTGGGGCGGGGCAGTGTGTGCTGGGGCGGGGCAGTGTGTGCTGGGGCTGGGGCAGTGTGTGCTGGGGAGGGCAGTGTGTGCTGGGGCGGGGCAGTGTGTGCTGGGGAGGGCAGTGTGTGCTGGGGCAGTGTGTGCTGGGGCAGTGTGTGCTGGGGAGGGCAGTGTGTGCTGGGGCAGTGGCGCAACTCCCACCAGGGGGCGCCCTCTGCCGCGCAGGTCCGCTTGGGGGCCCGGGGTGGCGGGGGCGGTGCCCGGGGGGCGGGACGGGCGCCGAGCAGACCGAGCCGAGCCGAGCCGAGCCGACTATATGCGAGGGACCCAGGCCAGGCTATCGAGTTCTTTTCCCGGTCCTCAGGCGAGGAAGGCACCTGGAGGGGCGGTAGCGGCGCCCAGAGGGGTTGGAGGTAAGCCGGGGCGGCTACGATGGGTCAGGGCGGCGCACGATCGGTTGAGGTCGGTCCCCCCGCCTACAAACGCGGGACGCGTTTGCGGTACGGCAGCCACTTGCCCGCTCACCACCTCCTCGCCACGCTCAGTCCAAGCGGAGGTGACAGCCCTGCCCGCCTCCTCTGATCCCGCGGGGACTGCTGTGTCGGGGGCTTGGCCGGTGCCCGCCCCGCTCCCTCAGCAGGCGCTGGCGGGGGGCGGAACTGCCCCTGCTCCGGCCGGAACGGCAGGTGGTGGGCAGGACGGGACGGTGCTGGCGAGCGCGCTTCTCTACGAGCAGAAGCGACTGGGCTGCAGCCGCACTAAGGTGCGCTTTCCCTAGTGCTCGTCTTTCCCTTCTTTCCCCAGCTCCCCCCTCTCCCCCGCTTTTTTTTTTTTTTTCCTTGTTTATTTGTTCGTTTCCCTTTTCCCCATCCCCATCCCCATCTCTCAGAGGTAGGTCGCTGCGTGTTCCTCCAGCGCTTCAGGAGCCGGCTCGGTGCTGCCCGGGAGCCGCGGGCTCCCTGACCTGTTGCCCTCGGGGGGTGCCCGAGCGCAGGAGGGCCGGGCCGGGCCGGGCCGGGCCGGGCCGGGCCGGGCCGGGGGCAGAGCTCCTTGGTGCCTCTCTGCACCGTGCTCTGTCTGGCGCGGGGAGGCGACGTCCGGAGCCCTGCGTGCCGGTCCTGTTGTGACCGTGTTGAGCAAAGGGATGGAAGACTCAGCCGGGAGCTTGTCGTCTTCTGTGGCAAACGTTGGCACATAGCCTATTAAAAATGGCAATTTTGCTGCACTTTCTTTAATGCTGTGGGCGAAATTAGTGTTTTAAGAAACGTGCCATGCAGCTGATCTGCCAGGTCTGTTAGTTGTGGAGACGCAGGCTCAAGGTGCTGGTTATTGCTTTTAGTTCGCAAGATTGCTCAAGGATAAATGGTTTGTGTTTAACTCCTTGCTCCCTAGTGGAGCACGGTATTTGAAATCCCTGCAAGTCCTTGCAATCACAGTGTGACAGCCTGACAGCCGGCCTCTCAGAGGCTGACCCAGGGCTTGTTGTGGAGAAATGAGTAATTGCCGGTGCAAGGACTCGCACGCCCTAGAGGTACCTGCTGTTGGCTCAAAGAACTGCAGTGCAAGTGCAGACAGAGGCTCCTGGAGAGACCTGCTTGAAGCTGATTGACCCTGCAGATCATCTTCTGGCAAGAGTGCTTCCAACTGGCGTTTTAAGATGTAGAAGCCTCCTGTGTCCCATTTGATGGCTAAATCAGCCTGCTTAGGGACTGGTTGTGAACAGTTTTCATAAATATTTTGATTGAATTGCTGTATGATTGTCAAAAGGATAAAGATGTTGGAGGATCCTTCCCACCCTTGCTTAAATCTCAGCAATTTCTTCAATAAGCATCAAGATTGCTTCTGTTCTCCAAGCCTTTTAGCTGTATTTTACATGAAGATATAGTTTGTATTAAATGAGGGATACTTGTGAGACAATATTCTGGACATACCTAACTGGAGAATTTATGGGCTGGTTGCACTGTAGTAGGCAGAGGGATGCCTGTTTCCCTCTTTTCTACAGCAAAGCATGTTATTAAAAATCGGCAAATTTCTGAGTGGACCAGTAATTGTGACAATTATCTTCCCTGCTCTATGGGGCACTAAAAAGACCGTTCCTGGAACACAAAAAGCTAAAAATCCCAAACACAATAAAACAAACAAACAAAAAAACCCAATACACCAGAAGGAGAAAACTGGTGTTTTTTAAACAGACAATATGCACATCTGAAAGAGGGCTGTAGGGTAGAAAGAAAAGGAGCATAAGGTAGGGTACAGTCAAGCAATACTGAATTCCAGAAAGTGTTAAAGAGAAAAGGAGGTGGGTGCAGAATGGCAGGATGTTTCTTGGCATCAAGCCTCTTGCAATGATGATTTTATGCAGTTTGCTGTTGTGTTGGTGTAGTATCTGATGCTGCTTAGAATGCATTAGTGAGTGATGTGAGACTTGGGACTGGACCAGATCACTTCAGTTTCTTTCCTGATGTTTCTCTCCTGAAAAATATTCTTTATTAACTGCCAGCAAAGTACTTGGCATCTTTAGGCCCCTTGTGTTTTGGAACAGAAACTGAGAGAAGCAGAGAGGTCCTACTGCCCTGGGAACAAGGATTACAGAGTCATTTGGAATAGCAGTTGTTTAAAAACGTTACAGGACAAACATGGTACTTGTCTTTGTTTAGTCTTTATCACTAGTTAGGTAAACTGAGATTTCGGATGGAATTTTTTTAAAAAAAACACAATGTTATTTTCATTCTTCTGTTTTAGGGTATTATCTCAGGATTGATATGACTGATGCTTCAGTACCTTTGACAGATAGATGAGCCTCTTCTGAGCCAGGGACTTAGGCAAGAACTGTCCAGAAAAGATGATATAACTGGAATTTCAAGCTCAGTACTGTAGAAGTAAATTTATTTCCAGAGAAACTATACTGTGGTATTCCACTATGGTGTTCTGGTGATGGATCGTTAGTGTATTAGTGTATTAAAGGAGAAATACTTACAAAGGAATTGCAGTTAAGGCTGGAAGTCAGTTATACATGGAGTAACGGAGAGGTTCTTTTGAAGGCATTTGGACCAGACAAGAAAAGCAGAGGAGGTTCTGCTCACTGTTCTTGTTACCCAATCTTGCTGCCACACTCCCCTTTCTCTTTTGTGCTGGTTCTCATATGCAGTGAGTGTTCTTCTCTGATTTTAAATCTTCACCTTTTAACAAAACTGTGGATTTTGTTTGGGTAATTTTCTATTGGTCTGATGGGCTCAGGAAACAGTTGAACAAGTATTAAAGCAGGACAAGGATGTGAGATTGGAAAGAGGGCAAGGGAGGAAGAAGATGTAAAACTGGGTCATTCTGTCTTGCGAACCATCACTGTTGTTTGATTTACCCTGGAAATAAAAGGGGGCTCAGCCTAATGAAGTAGCTTAATGGGAACACATTTTTCAAGAGCAGGGGGCTCTTTGGCCAAGAGTTTCTAAAAACTGTTTGATCTAGGAAATCTCTCATCAGTTTTAATTAAGACATGTGTTGCTTCTGCTTTTGAGGGCATTTGCTTACCACACCAATACAATAAAATAAAATTTTTTTTTACTTATTATTTTGAAGATTCAACATGCCCTTACGCTAACAAAAGGTGTAGGTTTTTAATCTAGAAAGACTTTAGTAATTCTGTGGATAGTAGCATACATATCCAGGTGGTTGATAGTAGATAATCACTTCTGTCTTAAAAATAGCATTCTTTCAGCTGTAGTGAACATTAGTTTTGTATTTTGGATTTTTGTTTTTGTAATTTAACACTTACTAGCATTCGGGTATATAGAAAAAAAAAGCCTCTCGAAAGTTTTAAAGCAGATTCTAACAGATAGAAGAGTGCAGTCTCTGAATCAGCAACTGGAAAGGGTTTTGAGCAGGTGTTTAAACTAGCTTAATGTGCTCTGATAAAAGGCTTTGACTTGAGTGGTTCTTCCAGTGTGCTGAAACTGGGAAAGTGTGACTGGGGCTAATTTCTTGCCCTTTGGTTATTCATTCCTTACTTCAGCTTTCCGTCATGGCAGAATTGCAGTTTATCTTTTCCAGCTCACAACTGACTGTATTTCAAAGTAATCCAATCTTTCATTGATCAGTACAATATTGTACAAATGCTAGCAGTGGTCATTTCAGATGCTGTTTCTCTGCAGAATATGAGCGTTTACTTTTTCTTCTTTTAACTAGGAAAAAAAAAACAAGAGGATCTTGAAATGTAGTATTTTTTTTAAGAAATTTTAGAGTGGCTTTGGAATTATTACTAATTCTGAGAATCATAGAATACTATTTTCACTTTCCCATTTTAGTGTCTCTCACCCTCCCCTTTGTTCTTGTACCCACTGCCATAATATCAGAATGCTTGATTAAGACAGACATTTCAGTGATGTCTATTCACAGATATATCAAAGCCAATACACTAAGAAAACCTCAACAAACAGAGGTGGTTTTGTTTCTTTTGGTCTCCAGTTACAGCAGTGATAAAAAGTTACAGAAAGTTTAGTTTTAAGAGTTGTATGTAACAACAGTAGTCTAGAATTTTTCATTTTCTTTATTGAAGTAAAGAAAAAAAAAGTCAAGACTTAGTTATGTGACTTCAAATAGTAGAAGACCATATTCAGTTCCAGCAAATGCAAGTCTTTCCACAGGAAAGAAAAAGGAGTGGAAAGAAAAAGTGGGGAAAGTTGCATATTGTTTCCCCAAGAGGGTTAAGACTGAATTCCAGGTGAAGAAATGTGAAAATAGTATTGGTTACAGTTATTTCTTTTTTCTTCTATAATAGTTAACTTTAACTTATAAAAGCAGAGATTTTTTTACAGAGAGCTAGCATAGGCAGAGACTGACTAATGAAGTTGGGAATGTTGTATTATCTATGTACCAAACTGCTCTTATGTTCCCTATACAACTAGTTAAGAACTGAGCTCTTCCGTTGGTGATTGAAAGCAGAATTACATTCAGGAGTCTGAAACCCATTCTTTCCTCCCTGTCTCCATATAGCAGGAACATGTGAGAGGGGAGTGAGTGGGCCTAACTAGCCCAATGTCTAATTTGGATGCCTAAAATTAAGCAGTTGTAAATACCCTATTGTTGCATTCCTGGAATAAGGAATTATACCAATCCATTACAATAGCTGCACGCAGAGTAAGTTTTCCTTTTTTTTTCTTTTTTTTTTTCTTTCTTTAGAGTGGAGAGGGATTTTTGGGTACATATTTTACTTGAATAAAGGAAAGGAAGGCAACCGAGTTACAGTCCAGCCCTCAAACTTCTTAGCAAAATGTTGAGATTCTGTCCTCAGGTAATGGTAACAGTACATTAATTTTTTTGGTCAAAACATTCCCGTTTTCTTCCCAAGTTCCAGAAGTCATGGGCACGTTTTAACTCTTTTCTTCTTACATTCAAATTTGACACATTCCATTTATGATAAAAATATATGAGTAATGAGATACACTGGAAGTTGTATGAAATCTGAGATGGGAAAAATCCATATCAGAAGTCATCCAGTTTTCTAATGTATAGGGAGTGATACAGAGACCACAGAGTGTTCAAGATGTCTTCAGTAACAGTTAAATTGATGAAGATGATAACTTGAAGTACTGTTTGGTTCTGTCTGAATGAAGGAAAGAAATATGGGAGAGGGATGGAAGAAGTTTGTTAATATCTGTGTTCATACAGTAGTTCTTTTCAGATTAATTTTGTCTGATTATGAACTTGAAGCACATTGAATGCATGCATATTTTACATAGTGTTGTGAGTCGAAATGTCCTGAAAATCTATACTGTGGTTATTCAATATGAGGTATAGAAAGCTATATATAAATCTGTATATATATATATAAAATTAACATATATATTATATAGATATAAATATATCTCCATAGGCTGTGAAGATAATTATACTTGCAAAATAAAGATCAAAGCTGGTAATTGACTTTTCTTGTTTGGGAGGACTACCTGTCATTGTTTTTTGAATTTAAAGATGTCTTGGTCATCTTAAATTCTCATCTGTTTCGTAATTTAAGATCTTCATAATGTATAAGACTACAGGAAGGTTTGTCTTCCATATGCATATCTGTATCGTATACTTTTTTCCTGAGTTAGTGAAGTAATGCAAAAATAAAATCTATGCATTAATGGAAATTTTTCAGGTTGTAAAACAACTGTTATTTTATGCAGAAAAATCACAAAGCCTTTTTATAAATAGGTTAATAGTGCAAAGAGACAATACAGGAGCAATATCCACTTGTATTTTTAAAGACCTTCTACAGAAGCAGTGATATCAAATGCCCTTTCATTTGAGTATTCTACATGTTTAACTTAGAGCACAGAATGTTTTTTGAAAAGAAACCCCAACTGTCAGTTTGAAAATTATTAAAATATGGAAATGAGAAACCTATCAAGAAGGGGGGAAAATACTGTATTATTAAAAAGAAACAAAACGTAGAAAATATTACCTCTTTACGTAGGTTTTTTTTCCAGAGACTGTCAAAAATTATATTACTTGTTCTCAATTCCATTTGAACTGCTTCCCAGGAGCAATGGCTGTATTGCTTATCTCTTAGGAAATCGGTGATTCTTTGAAAGTAATTTTTTATGCTGTATGTTGAGCTTTTTTGGATCCATGTTTGAAAACTGCTTGCTTTTGATTGTTCTTCTGACAAACATGTCTCCAGTTCTTCAATTTGGTGATGAATTCCATTTTGGAAGTTCTCAATCTTGCTTGTATTCCAAACATCAATAGGCAGGTTTTTGCTAAATAGTTGGAAGATCTGTTGAAGGAACTCATAGGTGATCCTTATAATGTTCGTCTGTGTGACCTTGGTAATCTCCATGGGGAATCTGAAATCAGTTGTTTCTCTGAGACATTGCTGAGGAAAATAGCCACCCATTTTCCACAGAAAGTTCATGATATGGTAGTTCACTTTGTTTCCTTGGAAAAGACAAACTGAACGTGAGATTTTGATATACAATGCCAGTATAATGCAAATTTGCAGTAAACTTCTCTGAACCATGATGGTCATGCTGATGAAGCAGTCAGCACTATTTTCCTTTCCTTTTTGCAGATCTGTAAGCTTTCAGTTTCTTGGTTGTCTTGTCTTGTTCACATGCTTCTCTTTCACATCTCTGAATTTATTTCATGTGTACTACATGCTGGGTATTACTCACTGTGTGGGAGTTGCTCTTTCTAACAGCCGTGGTCCTGCCAAAGTTTACTGTTTATTTCAGTTTCACACAATTACAAAGATTTTGCTCATTTCTGCTTTGACTGTATTTAATTGAAAAATAAGTAAATCAATCAGTCTAGTGATTCAGAGGATATTGGCAGATTAGCAGATTAGAATGTGGTGAGAGCATCTCATCTTCTTTCATTTTTACTAGAATAGGCAATCTTGCTTGAGAAATTTTACCTCTATGCTTAAGTTGGCAAAGACAGTGAAAAATAATCACATTCCTGGCTAACAGATATGTGATCAAAGCAAGAATGTAATTTTATGGATTTAAGAAAAAATATCTTTTTAGTAGAATTAATTGTTTTGTTTGAACAATGGCTTATATTTTATTAGCAAAATAACCTTGTTATTCACAAAAGCATTGACTAACGAGGGGCATATGTTGCTATGACTATGTTGACAAAAAAAAAGAGAAATATATACAACTCTTAAGACAGGTACCTTTTTCTCCAGACTCTCTGATAGTTCACTTTTCAGAGAAGCTTTGTTCTACTCCATCACTTGATGAATTAGCCTCAGTTTTTAGATCTATTAAGGAGAGCATGCTTTTAGATAAAAAAGAGGAATTTCTTCATTTCAGAGTAAGAAAACTGTTGTTCTGAGGCCTCCTCCTTTTGTCCCAAAGTGGGTTCTTTCAGCTGTTGTGTGAGAGAGTCTGGTTCTGCTCATCCACTGAAATGCAAAAGAAATAATTTTTAAAATCTAAACCAGTCAAATAAGTATTTGTCCACAGTTATTTGGTTTATTGTTCTTAAATCCTGTTCCTTCTGACTCTTGTTCCTTTGAGGTCTGGGTCATTAGTAAACAGATTTGAGCCTTCTGTGTCTTTTCCTGTGAGATATATAGAGCTTTCTGACTCGAGCATTTAACTTGCATAATAAATCTCATCCTACAAAGGACAGCGACATTCTGGAATATAGAAACTTATGAGTCAGTTTAGTGTCTCCCATTGGCCACTCCCTGAGTTGCAGGAATGGCCATAAAGCTGCCCCAAAAATCAATGCTGTAACTTTACTTAGTCAGTACAGATAGTTTTTACTATCTGTAATATATAAAAAATATATGAATATAAAAAAATACTGAAAATATCAAAACCTCATTGCTTCTCTGGTTTTACTGGAACTAGAGGGTCTCCTGGGGATTCCTTGATATTTTCCCCTGGTCCCCTCATTCACTATAAAAAATTCTCCAGCATCATAATGTTTCCATCTTTTCAATAACCCTTGCTGCTTACAAATTTCGCATTGATTCAGGCCGAGAGTGTGTGTGTGTGTTTGTGCAGGGATGTAGGGGCCTTTCAGGCTCTAAGCCCTCTGCTTCTTTCTTTTACCTTTGTAATGCCAGTCTCTTTTCTTTCCACAGTAACATAGAGCCTAAGTATGCCCCCAGTTAGGGTAACCTGTTATATTAACAGTTTCCAAAAGCTAATACATTCCTGCAAGATTCTCTCAGTACAAACCAACAGGTCACTTCCAATTTAAAAAATATGAAATATAAAAAAGGACATCTATAAAACCTGCCAGTCACCTGTTGCTTATTTTATAGATGCCTATATCACTAGTTGATTATTTCCCTGAGTCTGGCCAGCAACAGGGCTAAAACCCCTACTTCCCATAGGCTCTTTATTTTGATCCATATTCTCTTCCTCCATCCCTACTCCCATGTTATATGGTGTGAATAGACCATATGATGCACATCATCTGCCTCATCCCCTCTGCAATACATCTTTGCCTTTTTCTCTTTCTTATTAGTACATTACGTCAGCATATCTCCTCCCAACATACACTTTTTCTGAATCCAATGTCATAGAAGTATCGACATAGACCAAAACTGATCCCAGTTACCAAGTCAGCAGCAAAACACCAACTCCGAAATAAAACTGCAAAAATCCATTTTCCACATTCTCCAATTTATAAGGTGTCCACCACTGCTTACAATATGTATTCATTTTATCTTTATGCATTCTATCTTCTCCAGCTTACTCCAGTTTTTCTAAGTAAAACTCTGAGAGCTACAGGGTGGGATTGCAGACTAGTTAGCCAATACTCAGTTGCCCAATTCCTTTATACTTAGGTCCAGACCTCGAATGCAAATGATTTTTTACTCTCTGTTCCAACTCCTTGTTGTCAGAGAAAGGAAGAGCACTCTCTCCCATCATGCAGTTTTGTGTGTAACAATTTTAAAGCCTAGTCATGCATTTATTTCCCAGTTTTGATCCCCTGTTGTTAGTTACACCTTGCTCTGACCTTGTGTCAGCAAAGATAGGAGGACACCTCCCCTCTTTCATGCACTGATTTTGTTGTGTACATTGACAGTCACTGTTCCAAAGTCTCCTTACCCAATTTACACAGAGCTTGAAGTTTTCAACTACCCATCCCACTGGTCAACCCAGGCCTGGTTGCACTGATCAGTTACAACAAAATGAAATTTGATGCTCACCAGTCCAGAAATTCTCACCACTTCTGCCCTTGCTCAAATACCTCTGGAGTGTTTCACCTTGGAGTTGCTTACCACCTTGATGCTGGAGAGGATTTGATGGAGTCTCCAAGCAAACTGGTCCAAATCCTATCTGATCTGATTCTCCTTTGGTGGCAGAAGCAAGATGATCCAGGCAAGGTTAGCTTTATAGCTCCCATTTGGGTCACCAAGATTGTTGTCTCAAAATTGATTCTTTCACCTATTAATGCATGCACTGAGCTGAGGTATTTGATTTATTTACAGTTCTGCACGGAAAGGGATGATGGGTGGCAAGCCCACAAACCCAGCACACAGACTATCAAAACTTTTCACTGTTTCTACATTTTAGCAAACAGAGACGCTAATGTTCATTTGTTACAAGTTACACAAGTCTGTTATTAATTAGTATGCTGTCTTCTTTTGGTTAAATTGTTCCCTTGCTTCTTAGTCTGCTTGCTCAGTCTTTCTCTTTTTTGAGTTAACAGGTTTCTTGACTCTGTGGTCATTATTTTCCCTCGCCAGAATTACCCTTTACCCAGTTGAACTGCTGGCTTTTTTATTTCTTTATCTTGGGAGTTCTGCCAAATGACCTTGTCATCTATAACTTCTGCATTCTTTGTGTCCAGTCTCAGTGGTGCATCCTTCTCCCCCAGCTCTGCTAATCTCCTGCTAGGTCTGTGATCATTGAAGCATGACAAGCCCTAAATCTTAACAAGACTATTATATGGGCAAGTAATTCATCTCTCTAATACCTGGACATCACTCCCATGAAAACAAGGTCTCAGGGAGACTGAATTCACTTGTGTTGGCAGCAAAATGTCATATCTTCAGGACTATTCCAGCTGGTGTAATGCTGAAATTTTTCCCTGATGTACTTCTCTGACTATCAGGTCTTTGGGCCAGGTTGTAGTAGGACTGCAGGTAGCCACTACTGGATGAATTATAAGTGTCTGAATCAATCTGAACCTTTGATAATGACAGTTCTAAGAAAGTGCCACATAAGCACTGTGGCTTAAAATTGGAGCGCTTGGTTGGTTCCTGAAAATGCATTAGTAAAGTGCCATGTTTCTATGTATCACTGACTTCCTCTAGTGTGGTACCAGCCTTTTGAACTGGCCCCTGTAATCACAATATAGGTGGTCACCGGTGGTTGAAAAGGAAGACTGAGCTGAACATTAAGATAAGCAAAAATTCCTAAGTATTTAGCAGGCAGATTTGCCTTTCTTCTTGTGGGAATCTTTATGGATTTCTAATTCTAAAAGTTAACCAAAGTGATTTACCTTTGTGTTATTCAGTCTGCATAATTACAGGAATTTTTGAAAAAAGAATATGGGAAATATATAAGCTCAGAAATACTTGATGTTGTCCTGATTTTGTCTGGGTTGGGGCTAGTGTTTTCTTATTGCATGCTGTGTTTTAGATTCAGCAGGAGGATAGTGTTGGTAAAACACTAATCACTTGCCTGTTGCCATCAGGACTGTTGTTTCCTGTGCTTTGCCAATGAGCAAATGCACAAGAAGCTGGAAGGGAGCCCAGCCAGGACAGCTGACCTGAACTGGTCAAAGGGATCTTCCACACCACAGAACATCATGCCCGGTATATAAACTGATGGGAGTTGTGCAGGAGCTGCAGATCTGTTGCTGGCCAGTGGGTTATGAGCAATTGTATTGTGCATCACTTTCCTTTTTTGGGTTTTATTCCTCTTTATCACTATTTTTGTCGTCGTTGTTGTTTATCGTTTTGATGATGAATACAGCATTTTGCATCACTTATTAAACTGTTCTTATTTAAACCTTTGTGTTTTACCTTTCTTTCAGATTTTCCTTCCCACTGGGGATGGGGGAGGAGTGAGCGAGTGGCTGTGTGGTTCTTGGTTGCCAGCTGGGGTTAAACCATGACAGACGCAAGCAGTGAAGGAATTCCACAATGATCTTGAGATAAGAAAGTATTTTGTTAAAGGAAAAACCTTTTATAGTCTCACAGATTGAAAGATTGCTATGGATAAGCAGTTTCTATAGCAAACCAGTGAATGACTTCAGCAGTTACACAGTAGTATACTAGTAATATAGGAACTCTCCCACGATTAGTCTTTTTTTGTTTCTGCTGATGCTAAGATTGTAGTTATATTGTGGTATTGTCGCATATTATCTATACGCAGAGGTCTTCAGAGAAGTTAATTTATTAATTAAATTTGTGGTAGGGATGGCTTTGTGTTTGAAAGATTGGACAGAGAATCAGGAGGGTTGTTGTAGGTTTAGTGTGTTGATTTGCCACAGATGTCTTTTTAATTTTAATTTGATATACATGTGTATGGATCTTTTGCATTAAATTGAACATTGATTTAAATCAAATAAGACCCAGTCCTTTCATCAGTTAAAGCAACATGAGAAACAGCTTACTGCTGCATGACAAGGTGGATCTGATTCACCGTTCAGTGGTTGTATTCTTTTTATACACTGTCATCCCTCTTTTCTTTCCACTGTCATTTCGTAGGAGACCCATGATATATTTGATTGTTGTGAAAAAAAATTAAAAATGTAGGGGAGATTAAGCAGTATGAAGTGATTGTAAGTAGTGAAGGAGAGAATACACTGTGTAAGAACCTTCAGGTCGGGGTTAGGGATCAGATACCTGTTGCCTTTGTGCAGCTTATCTAGGGACAAGTCAGGACAATTGCTTCTCAGAGTAGCTGAGTTGTCTCTACCTATGATTAAGCACAACCCCCCTAATTTGGGGACATCTGAGGACCTACATGGAGAGTATCATCTTCTGAATCAGAACTGTTCTTCCCTGAAAACAGAGAAGGGAGATACACACATTCTTCCTTGTAGTGCAAACCATCTACTTTGTGACCAAGGGCCTCACACTGGGCCTTTTCTTATCTCTTCCTATAAGTGAGAAAATACTTTTCCTGTGGGAATAAGAAGAGTGCCTTGAATGAGTAAGACAGAAGCTATGCATCTGTGCTTTGTTTTCAGTGCTTCAAGATTTTGCATTTTATTATGTTCTTGCCTCCTACACACTTCTCTGAAGCCTGGTGGATGAACCAAGAGTTGCTGAAAGAACCAATTTTTTTATCTAGTGAGATAGAATATGGTTGTTGGGTTTGGGTTTTTTGGTTGCTTTTGTGGTTTGTTTTCTCAACAACAACAACATAATAATTTTAAAAATCTGTCACAGATTTTGTATGCCTGTAACAAATGTGAGCATCAAAATATAATGTAGTTATGCTCACATAGCCATGTTTCAGTGAAGGCTAAAGAACTTTTGGACTGAGGATCCTGTTTTTTGCCAAAGCAGATGTTGATATGAACATTTTATAGTTCAGGTGGGAGCTGAAAAGAAAATCCAGAGGATAAAGCTGAAGGTCTAGTACGAAGGTAAGAGTCTGCTGAATAGAACTGAGATCCTAGATCTGAATTCACCTAAAAGAATTTGCCTAGATTCCAAGTTTCTTAGTTTTCCTGTATTTTAACTACATCTTTCTTTACAAAGTAGATATATATAGTTACTACACGTCTTGGGAGTGTTACATAGTTTTACCCAGGCTCTTTGTCAAGATTGTCTTGTGAAAGCATTTTGAAGAATGCTGAAGAAAACAGAAAAAAAAAAAGGCTGAGGCCTGAAAATCAGTTTTGATTTTGGACATCCTTAAATTCTGAGAGAGATGCTCCTTTAGCTTTGTTTACCTCAGCATTGGCCACTTTTCTTGCTTAAGAAGTAATAGTGATAAAAACTTTTCTGTGCTCCACAAGGTAGTGCAGAGAAATATTGGCAGGTGTGGAGGAGCTTTAGTAACCCTTTCTGCAGCTGCTTCCAGCCCCATAACTGGATCCTATATCCTCAAACCCGGAGCAGCACAAGGGACAGTGGCAGCCAGAGACATAATATAAGGATTTTGAAGAAAGGCCCCTTCCAGCACTGTCCTGGGACAGCCTCATCCGCATGGCATGGGAGAGAAACACATCAACATGAGTCAGTCCTGCAGCACCCCACAGATTTTATGGTTTTGCTGCCCAGAGATAGAGGACACATTGCAGCATAGAGAGGAAGACTGTTTCAGGATTACATAGGGCTTATTATGGGATGCTCGAGGGAGAAACCAAAGGCAGGGAAAAAGAATAGAACTGTGTTGTTTGGGAAGAAAAAGCGTGTGAAAATAGAGGGATGAAAAGGACTGATCATGTTTAAATAGCCGCTGGTCAACACACGTCTCTATTGTGACCTGAAAAGCATTATGGCCTCCCAATAAACTCAATTTCTAAGTATTTTCCTGGGTGAGGGACTCTGACTTTCCAAAGGAATTTCCATCTGGCTGCATTGTCTGACTCTTTGGATTAGATTTTTGTGACTCATATTCTCATCTGCTTGCAATCAATTGCAATAAACAGACTAATGTTATTGTTCATCCGTCTGTAAGAAGGTCATCTTGGCAGCTAGTGAAAGAGTGGGTATGAAAACACTACCCCAGTAATAGGACATACAAAGTTCCTAATACTTTCTCACTTCACCAGATAGTGGTGGTCTAGTTAAAGTTGAGGTGTCTGGTGGTTAAATAAGAAACCAAAATGCCAGACTAGATTTGCTTGGTTTTCCTGCTGAACAGTGTTTTTGTTTCTGGGAAGAGTGCATACATGACTTTATTTTTCCTCTGGAAAACCCTTAGGCCTGAATCACAGAATCCAATAAGCGTCATAAACTGACTTGTTTGCCCCCCAACTGCAGAGGAAGTGTTTCACATTGAATGTGTTTTAAGAGACCTCAATCAGCCAGATTACTCCTGGGAGAGAGCCTCTAACAGGACGTGAATGATCCCAAGCTTAAGATGAAGTTCTACTGCACACAGCAAAATTGATCTAATGGTTAACTCCTACCCGAAGATCCGGTCCTTTTTCTGTCCTGTTTGGCCTTAATACTGTTTCAGCTTGGAAAAATAGTGTGACTGGAAAGCTAATTGTCTTTCCTTTCTCTGGGCAGGAATGATGGTAATGACAAGAATTTTTTGCCTTATTTTGTGCGTTGAACAGGCTAATCAGAATAAAGCTCATATGTGGCACATGGGGATGACCAGAAGAACATGTGTGTTAGTATGGGAACAGGATCTGTTTTTAAAAGGAGACTTGACACTAAGAGTCTGGAAACCTGGAATTCTGAGTTGAGGATCTTGTGCTGTGTAGAAGGCAGCTTGAAGTAATCATGTGATCTTGTCTCATTGTGACATCCACAGAGGGAAGTGTTAGCTGTATTGCAAAGTGTCTCAGCGCTTCATCTCTAGTACTTGGATGTGAGACTGGCTACAGAATGCAGACCATATCAAAACCTTTTAAAATCAAACTGCTGAAGAGCTAAAAGGCATAACAACTTAACCTGAGATTCCTGGCTACTGTATGTGTACTACAGACCTCTTTCTTATAGGCTGATGGGAGATACAAGTCAGTTTGTGTTGTATGTTAGCCTGTATGACTCTTACAGACTACAAATGTGCATCAATATTATTCCATTATATATTGTTCCATATTAGCATCATTAACATAACTTTATTCCACAATATATGTATGCAGTGATTTTGTAGGCTACCTTGTATCATCCTCGTAATAAAAATTACCGAATATCTCTGGTCATTTAGGTTGAGTGGATGGCAAATACTATTCTGATTTGATGAGAACATCTTTGTATTGCTGACAAATCTTTTTTATATCAGCATGGCAGTTTGCTTGTGAGAAATATCTTAATGCAGCATGCAAGGAGACAATTAACTAAATAATGATGCAGAATTGCTTTGTCATAGTGAGGTGAAGACTTCATTATATGTGCCAGGCGTGCTTTTAAATTTTAAAATTTTATTTTATGAACTAAGGAATCCTGGTTCCTGACCTCTTTCACTTTATTCTCCCAACACCTTTCCTTGTGTTTTGTCAAAGAAGGTAGGGCAGAGAAAATAGTGTAATAAATTTCCAACTCCACATCCTTCTCTGGTGTTACAGCAGTAATGGATGAGAGAAAAGCAGCAGACATCACCTCCCTGGTCTTGTGCAGAGCATTTTAGAGAAAGGTCATCCTTTTCTCTAAACTGGAGAGACATGGATTTGACTCTGAGATTAGTTCAGTTGAATAGAGCATAGTGCTAGTAACTCCAAGGTCATGGTTCCATCCCTGTGTGTCATTCACCTAAGAGCTGGATTTGATGATCCTTGTGGGTCCCTTCCATCTCAAAATATTCTGAGATTCTGTGACTTCATGGATGGACCACTTGGTGGATAAAAAATTGGCTGTATAGGTCATCTGAAAGAGTTGTGGTCAACAAATCATGGTCCAAGTGGAAAGTGATGAATGACATTCCTCAGAGGTTTGTATTAGGACAATCACTTTTTAATATTTTTGTTGATTACTCAAGACACCCTCAGCATGTTTACTGGCAAGCTGAGTGGTGCAGTCAACACACTGGAGGGAAGGAATATCATCCAGAGGGACCTTGAAAGACTTCGGGGGGCGTCTGTCTGAACCTTGTTCAACAGGGCCAAATGCAAGGTCCTGCACCTGGGTCAGGGCAGTCCGAGGCACAAATATAAGCTGGATGGAGAATGGATTGAGTCTCCCTAGAGAGAAGGACTAAAGGGTCTTTGTGCCTAAAAAGCTCAACGTGACCTAGCAATGTGCACTTACATCCCAGAAAGCCAAATGTGTCCTCTGCTGTATCCAGAGCAGCATAGCCAGTGGGGTGAAGGGGCGGATTCTGCCCCTCTGCTCTTTTCTGCTCTGGTGAGACCCCACCTGGAACACTGCATCCAGCTCTGAGGATCAAAAAAGATGTGGGTCTGTTGGAGCAAGTCAAGGGAAGAGCCACTAAGTCGATCAGATGGCTGGAGCACCTCCCTTGTGAAGACAGGCTGAGAAAGTTGGGGCTGTTAATTCTGGAGTGGAGAAGGCTCCAGGGAGACCTTATAATACCATCTGGTATCTAGAGGGGCCTTGTAAGAAGGCTGGAGAATGGCTTTGCACAGAAGCATGTGGTGATAGACAAGGGGGAGTACCCTTAAGCTAAACGAAGCCTGGTTTAGGCTAGTTACTAGGAAAAAAACTCTTTACTGTGAAGGTAGAGAGAGGCCAGAGAGGTTGTGGACTCCCCATCTTTAGAGGTGTTCAGGACCAGGCTGGATGGGGCTCTGGTGATCTAGTGGAAGGTTTCCTGCCCATAGCAGTAGGATTGGAAGTGAATGGTCTGTAAGGTCCCCTCTAATCCATCTATTCTATGATTCTGTGCGCTCAGTGATTATGTTTTTCCTTTGTTGGTCAGTAGGCTTGTTTTCAACCTCAGTCAGCTGCTAATTTTGTGTGCTCTGGAGGACTGAGTTTACTTTGAGGGGTTTCTTTTGAGGGTTCTTTGAGGCTCTTTATAAGAAATCAGTAAAAAATGTAATAGAGAGATACTTAAATATTTTCCCTTATAAAGTTCTTAAAAGTTAATAATGTGCATAGAGAACTAAGCAAGTCTAAGCAATTATTGTGAAGTGTTGTGGCTGTGGACTTTTTGTGAAAAACTCTAAAATGAGGTGGGAAGCGGGAATATTTACATCAGCTTGGTTTGACAGCAGGCATAATAACTGTGCCAAATTCTGCTTATTTGTTGGGTCTTTAGTTGTTTTGTTTTGTTTGGAGCTTTTGTGTTTGGTTGTTTTTTCTTTCCTGTGTACCCATCTCATTGTGTCACTTGTGTCTGTGTCCTGCCCCTCCTTCAAAGGTGTTTCAGATTGGCTTTGTTTCCCCTGCAGAGCTGGTCACATAGGAAGATAGACATAACCAGCAATTCTAAAAGCCTGCCTTGCTAATGATCCTGGCTAAAGGATGCTAAATGGTTGCAATAACACTTCTCTCTGTGGTTGATATATTACCAAGTAACAAAGTTGTTCTGAAGGCTCTCATAAACCTTACCAGGAATGTGTGATCAGATAGGTTCCTGTAACAGGATGGATTCCAGGTTGGTCATAGCTTATGTAGCCCCATGAAAATATGACTGTATCTGTTCTTCTCTGTGCAGAGAAGTGCCTACAGTACCATCCATTCTCACAGAAACACAGAATGGGTCAGGCTGGAAGGGACCATAGTGAGCCTCACACCTGGTCCACCTTCCCCTTCACACTATATCAGAAACAGTTCAAATTTCCTGCTTGAAGACCCTGAGTGAATCCAGTGATATTCAGTTCATTTACTGTGTAGATTATGACTCCAGAGTGGGAACCACTGGTACTGTCCTGTTTGCTACTTAGAATTTTGCAGAAGTCTGTCTGTGGAAAAACTTGCCCAGAACCTATAACTTAGGTGGATTCCTAAGCTCCTTCTTAGTCTTTGGTAAGTAAGCAGTTGGACTGTATGGGAGAAGATCACTTTTGGAATCGGTGAATTGGCACCAGTCTTTTAATTCTGTGACATTAGTAACTAGTCATTGGCACCCATGCTTATTTTGAAATTTCTTAGCCACACACGGCAGGCAACTGAAGAGGGTTGCACATGACAGATCTGTGTTTTGGGCAGCTTCTGAACATAGAAACTTTTGATGTGCTGAAGCCATGAACCAGTTCACTGTCATGCTTATTTCAAAGTCTATTTGAAGGACAGCTTTAAAACCTTGATGAATTAAGAATGTGTAGAAGATGTCAAGTTTGTGCTATCCATTTTTTCTGGCATCCTAAAGTTCAGATATTTCGTTTCCATTGTGAACTTATTAGATCCCAGGGACTCCATTATCCAGTGAAAATTGGGATATATGCTGTTTTGTTGAGCAAATTCAAGCTGAGTTAAACAGAGGGGCCAAATCTGTTTATAGAATGTGTTTGGAGTCTAGCTTTATGAACAGATGGCAACTCCAAATGAGGCAACTGTGTTTTCCTTCCTTAGTCTGCTATTGGCCTGGTGTGTGACCTTGGACAAATGACTTGCTCTCATATTTCTTGCACTTGAGGAGAATATTTTTTGCATGAGACAGTAGTTTTGATAAGAACTTTGTGGTTATATCTTACAGCAAAGAGAGCAGTCATTTGAAAACCTGATCTTTCACTATTAAAATAAAGTAGCTTTCATAATCTGATTTATTTTGTTTATTGTACTGATAAAGCTATCAAACACAATTATATTAATGACTTTCGTGGAATTATAAAGAAGGAAAATTTCTCTTAGATTGTATATCTCATTGTGCTTGCAGGTGTATTTTCTTAACTTCTACATTTTTCTTGTGCTTTGCATTAGTAATGTCATGGTTTCTACAATATCATCAAATGTGGCGTTTTGCAGGGGTAGTGTGCTTCCATTGGGATGCATGGAATGAGAGAATCCAGAAGTGAAACATATAGTATGTGGCATTCGGCTGTAATCCCTGAACAAAATCTTGATTTCACATTACCTTTAAGAGATCTTGTCTTGCAATGAAAGTGATTAGGTTGAAAAACCTTCTGCTGAAGCATTTTGTACCCGGGGATGGAGGAAAAGAATAGGATAAGCTTCTAAAAAACAGGGTATTCTGAGTTGGAAGGGCCCCACAAGGATTCTCAATGTTAACTCCTGGCTGTTATCTGTAAGATACAGCACAGGGGGTATATGATTTAACTCCCTTAATGTTCTTTTTTAGTGTTTTTTACTTGCAAAATACTTTGAAAGTAAAGGGATTTTGCATTTCTTCCTGACTACGTATCTAAGCAGCTTCTCTCTCTTTTATGAGTCTGAAGGGTGCAGAATTTTCATTCTTCTTTTTGCTTCAGGCAGTCTTGAGTTTTGGTGTGTGCTTCTTTACAAAATACAATCACCCAAATGAGATCCCCAGGTCACATTTTTCTTAGGCAGAATTGCAAATTATTATTAGTCAGTCTCTTAACTGTACGACTGGAGCACAAGCTGGGAGATGGCTGTGGAACCCAGCTCTCCCACTCAACCAGTTAGGTTTCCTGCAGAGTCTCCAGAGTCTTCAAGATTCTCAAGGTTTTTCCTTTGAGATAGACTGCAGAATCTACATGGCATGAGGCATCAGAGTCTTACAGTATAACTATATTCTGCATCATACTGTAAACCAACATTTTAACAAAACAGAACTTAGCAAATAAATAAAAGGCCTGAGAGAAAGCTGCACATTATCAGTACAGTTTCTGTTTTCCAAAGTCTGTCCTACTCGTGTTCTTGTCTAGGAACTAGTTAGGATTAAAAGACGTGCCATGGATTGACCCTGGCCAGATGCCAGCTACACACCAAAGCTGCTCACTCACTCCCTTCTGCAGTTGGACAGAGGAGAGAAAATTTAACGAAGGGTTTCTGAACTGAGATAAGGACCAGGAGAGAGAGATCATTCATCAAATAATGTCACGTGCAAAACAGGCTTGTAGATACATGTTAAATTCATTACTAACAAAATCGGAGTAGGATAATGAGAAGTAAAATGAGCCCTTAACAACACCTTCCCCCACCCCTCCCTCTTTCCAGCTCTACTTCTTACCCTGGTGGCACCAGGAGACAGGGCATGGGGGTCAGTTCATCACCTGAGCCTTCTCCTGCTGCTCAGGGAGAGGAGTCATTCTCCTGCTGCACCCTGGGGTCCCTCGCACAGGGGACAGTTCTCCATGAACTTCTCTGATGCAGCTCCATCTCATGGGCACCAGATCCCTGTGACCTGCTGCACATGAATCTCTCTCATGGGCAGCAGCCCCCCTCAGACTCTTCCATGGGGTGCAGTGCTCCAAGGACAGGCTGCTCCAGCCTGGCAGCAAGGGCCCCTCTCTCCACAGCCTTCTCCAGGCATTCACCTGCTCCAGCATGGAGCTCCTCCATGGGCTGTGGGTGGATCTCTGCATCCCCCATGGATCCCCATGGCCTGCAGGGGCGCAGCTGCTTCGCCACGGGCTGCAGAGGAATCTCAGTTCCAGTGCATGGAGCACCTCCTGACCCTCCTTCTCCACTGACTCTGGTGTCTGCAGCATTGTTCCTCTCATATTCTCACTCTGCTCTTCTCTGGTCACAATTACAAATGCACAACCCTTTTTGTTTTTCTTCCTTCTTTAATATGTTAACACACACCATTTCTAATTGGTCCAGCCTTGGCCAGAGGCACGTCTGTCGTTGGAGCCACCAGGAACTGGGTCTGTAAGATATGGAAGAAGAGCATCTTCTCACAAAAGCCATTCCAGAATCCTTCCCTTTCCTTCCTCCCGCCACCCCTGCCATTTCCAAAACTAGGCCATGGAAATTCAATACAGATGGTCGTAACTCAGTATCTTCTAAGACAAAGTAAGGTAGGTATAAGAAGTAAAGTAGAAAGCTTCACACCATAATAGGGAGTAAAAATGATTTACTAAATAAATAATTTAGCTTTGAGAGTCTGAATTCAACTGGTTAGAGCCTTTTAATTTTGTGCCTAGTGCCTCATGGCAGCAAATTCAATACAGTGAAAATAAGGTGACTGATAGGAGCCTGTAATGGCACAAGTGGAGGCCACATAAGATGGTTTCAAGCTGCTAATTGCCTTGATTCTGTAATCCCCTGTATCTTTGCACTTATCCAACAAGAAATAAATACTCTAGGTTTATGTACTTTGCTATGAAAATAACCCACATAGCTTACATGAAAGCTTTAGGTTTTGCCATGTTATAGTCATGGCAGTGACAGCTGCACTTGGTCTTGCTGGACTACTGTATTTGTACCAGAGCCACCAATGTTTTAGATTATTAGCATTGATTAGCTGGAACATACTGCTGGACCAGTGTGCTCCAAAGGGCCAGAAGGCTTCCCTGGTTTTCATGCTTTGAGGAGCAAAATGTGATACATTGGGAACTGGGCCGGGCTGGGCTCATAACCAAAAAGCCAATACATTTTTGTGTCCTGGGGGTGCAGTGATGAAGCATGAGTGCTGGCCACGTCACTTGGCGTGGGTGATCAGGCTGTGTTCACTGTGGAATTGTCTGGCTGGCTGGTAGTGTTGTCCCTTCAAATAATACAATCAAAATTTGTTCAGTCCTATGTCTTTTCACAATGTAGTCCATTTTAGACCATGTCAGTCCAGAGGCATAGTTGTCTTACTTTCTGTTCTTCATGAATGGTTTCCTACTGAATTAACATACTGATAGATAATTGAGAGTTTCTGGGGTTTCTTGTTAGGAACTTGTTCATGCATTTATTTGTTCTAGTATGTGTGATTGTTTATTATGCTGTGCAATTTGACAAATAGTCCAGAAAAGTGGAGCTGCTGAGTTATTCTTTGTAATCATTATATTTCTAAGGGAGGGCCATTAGCTGCTCATAATACGGACTTGTGTTCAGCAATGTAGTAAATTAAGCTGATGGATACTACATTGTTGTGTTGTTCATATTGCCCTTTCATTTGTAAATTGTGGGATTTCATTATGTTCTAATGCTTGTTTTTATATAGCTGCAGTAATATTATCAGGCATTTGTTGTACATTCACCACAAAAACCACTTTTTCATTATCAAAGCTAATTTTCTCTTTCCACAGGTCACACTGGTTTTATTAGTTAAACTAGAGGAAGGGACATGCAAAGGTCCGGTATATTTCATCTGATGGGAGGAATGTTTTTTAAACATGTCTCAGACTCTTGAATTCCTATATTTATTTCAAAAGCACTTCATAGGAAGCACACAAAAAACCAGATCTCCTAAAATACAGTTTTAGCATGATTTTTCATATTGGAAGGCCAAATTTTTGTTTGCCCTGCAGACTACTCTCTTACCTCTTATGTTCAGTAGAAAGAAGACGGTAGAATTACCATTAGATGACTGGTTTAGAATAATATTATAAAAAGAAGCAATTGTGAACAATTCTGAAATGTTAAATCCTCTTTGAGAACTGTTTCTTGAAGCATCATAGTTGGGAAGTCCTTAACATCCATTGCATCTCATGGTTGACAGGTAAAGTATTTCCAGAGTTGTTTATTTCCTTAAACAGAAATAGGTAAAAACAGACTGTTACTACTTACCTTCCACAGGGTCATCAAGTTTACTTCTGGAAATAATGTTCCACTGCTAGCAAATATTTTTTGCGGATCTGTAAACGTGACAGAATGTGTTATGGGTATGATAGCAGAGAAGACTGATACATAGTCTGCAAAAACAGATACAAAATTGATTTGAAATTTTACCTGATGTTGGAACATGTTTACCCAAAAAAGACATCTGCTTTACTTTCAGAAGGCGTTTCCTGGGGATAAGTTTAAGTCTTTGTGAGACAGTTTTGTGCTATTCTATGCTTCTCTTTATCTCTGTCTTGGGGGAGGAAAGCTTACCTCAGTTCTTATTCTCTGCTTAAAGCACAGCTTACATAAGTTGTCTTTATACTCATAGTTTTTGTTCCTGAAGATCTTTCTGTGTGCATGCTAGTGTTTCAACTCAAAAGTAGACGGTAGGATAATAGTAGGGATCATTTTAATTTTCTAGTATATTGGGGCCTGGGTTAGTAAGATGATTCCTTGTATTCCCCATAGGTGTCTCTATTCCTCACTCCATTTCATTGTACCCTCACACATCAAAAGAAATGCAGTTGAACCAATTCACTTGTTTAGCTTGCTGCCTGCACTTTGAAATATGTTCCTTCAAAGTTTCGTCTTTTGATGCTCCTGTGAACAGTAGTGCAGCAGTGCACCATCTGCACCCTAGACTAATTCATCTGATAGTGTCTTAGAAACCAAAATATTATGAAGTCTCAAGCAGACAAGAAGCATAAAGCTTGCCATGATGTTTCCTGCATTTTTTCATTGAAGCTGTAGCATCTGCCTGATGCTGGAATAAACCATGCAATTTATCTAACAGTTCGAATGACAAAGGGATTGTGAGAGATCAGAAGGGAGCATATAAGGTTACCCCTTACCCGTTAGCAATTGTATGTTGAAACATCTTTTGTGAAAGGCACAGTTCAGGCATGGAGTATGCAGTTTCACAGTGTAGGTATGGTATCTCTGCCACGGAGCTGAAATATGAGTCAGTTTATCCAAAGACTACTGTCAACAGATACACTTTATGTATCCAACCTACCACAGATGACATCTGTTCTGTGGAGTTTTTCAGGGTATCATGTCACTTAGCTTTAGGGGTGGTGGATGGATACCTGTTTTAAGGTTTCTGTTCTATATCCATGGGTGGGTCTTCCCAAAAACTGGAGATTGCATCAAATTTATAAGCTTTGAATGAGAATTTTAATTCCCAGAAATTCATATGGTACCTGCCATATCTCTTTGGGACAGAACAGCTACATGCTACATCGGTGTGACTCTGCAGGCAGAAACTGCTTCACTAAATTGCCTTGGAATGATATGGTTTACATGTGGCCTACACATTTCCAGAAGCACCCTTACTTTACATTTTTATTGATTCATGAGAGCTTTCAGTATGTTTATAATAAAGTAAATTTCACTTAACCCATTAGATAGGTCTGGATGGACTTCTGAAAATTATTTTGTTGAAATATAGACGTGATCATTTTACTGCTGCGAGCCTTATTTGTCTGTTTCTGTTCAGTACAGTGATTGAAATATATTTGAATCTGAATGCGTACTTGCATTGCTAGTTAGGTCTTTATTTTTCCATATTTAAGACATTACAAGTTTTGTCTGTTGTTTTGCCTACTTTTTTTGTTTCAATAAGTAGTGGAAAATACAGTGTCAGTATCCATATTTGTTTCATAATAAAGAAGTTGGAACTGAAATAGAAGAATGATGATGCTTAGCAGAATTTGGAAAATCCTGATTTTTCTGGCAATAGTAGATTTTCCATTGCAATTATAACTAGTATATTCAGTATTTGAAGCTTGTTCTGTATTTTTTTGTATTCCTTTATAGTGACCATGTTCTTTAAATTTAGATATCACTTATACCATCTTTTTCATGCCAATTTAAGCAGGTGTATTAAGGAATGAATAACAGAATGAGGCATGGTTTTTTTCTTGAATTCGCACATATGCCACATCAGTAAGGCTCTGACCTAAATTGAGCTAATGTCCTTTTATTTTAGAGCAAGTGGGTGAAAAATTGCATGGCAGGTTCTGGTCTTACAGGCTGTCTAACTTGTATGTTGTCCTGTTGTTAGAACAGGAAGTCCACAAGAAGATTAATCCTTTAATTGCATGTACTCCCACATATATGCAATAATTTAATAATTGAACCTGTCTGAACATGATTATGTAAAGGGACAGCAAATGTAAGTGGTTTGCACTGTCTTTGTATATATGCCTGATTGTTTTCCATAGTTGAACCTAGGGTTAGAAACTCAGTAGAGACAAAGTGGGGTGTGGCCATCAGCCTTTGCTTTAGTCATTCTTCTGAGCTGCCATTTAGCTGACACTTAAACCAAAGTGATGCAGTTCTTGGATGAGTGAAGGAGAAGAAAGAAAAAAAAAAGTGTTAAGGCATTGAAGAGGGTGTTTTGAAATGAAGAAAGGAATAGAAAGTGTAGAAGTTCTTTACAAAGAACAATAGAAGAAAGCATTTCAGAATTTGGCCTGATCTTACAGCATCAGTGAGATGTGTTTTCTGCGTGTGAATTAGTGTGTCTATTCATTACCATCCAGGTGGTTGTGATCATGACAACTGCAGATATACCTCCCACGTTTTGCACTTTGATACTCAGGTGTTATTGGTGGCTCCTAAAAAAATACCCATAGTTGAAATTTCTGGTCTTGCTGACACCAGAGTAATTATCTTCAAGACAGTGACAGTGGCTCTAAAAACTGCTTGCTTAGAAACTTGGTTTTGTGGCTTTTTACACTGGATTCTCACTCATTTTCCTAAAGAAAAATTTGGACTTCAGTCCCTGCTGTACTGGGATGGAGATTCAGTCTTCTCAGTCAGCTGGGTGGCATTCTTTTTAGAGAACAGATGTATTATTATTTGGGAGTACTCTTTTGATCAGTGGTGATTGCTGCCTCAAAAATTCTGATGGCATCTGCCTCTCTAATAGCAGATCTTGTGTGTGATACAGCTGCTTATACTCAAAAAATCTGGGACTGAATCAAAACCATAAACATATGGAATGTATGAGTGGCAAAAGATGTAATTGAAATGGGATAAAGAATAGCAAGGTAGGAATGCAATTTCCTAACCATTTGTTATGTAGCATTTAGAATGTTGAAAGGTTTCTAGAGGGAAGTAGGTCTCAAGTCGTTTTTGGGTTTGTGCCAAATCAGGAATAAATTACAACTGCTAAAATCTGTGTGAATTTAATCAGTATCCTCAGTGTTGTTAAATATTCCACCAATTTCTAATGGATAAAATAAAATGTTAGAAAAAATATAACACAGCTATGTAACAGAAGTGCTAAATATATAGTGAAAAAAGATCTAGCACCATTGTTTTTAAGTGTTGAAGAATGTGTGTTTCTGGCAGGAAGCAGGAGAAGAAAGGAGATAAACGAATGTGGGCATGGGGACATTAAACAATATAATAAATACTCTTGTTTCTGTTATGATGTGAGAGAGGGCATGGCATCTAGGCCGTGGTCTGAATCAATGGGTGTAAAACCTGTTTCCGATCCAAGTGCTTCCCATTTGGAAGAATGCACAGAGGTGAGGGGAGGACTGCAATAAGCTAGAAACCTCAGGCACTAATCAAGCAATGAGTGATGTTTTGGGAGGATGTTCTTTGTTATTGTTTTTCTACAGTAAAATACAATTAAAATGAAGGTATGAATTGTTATTTATGTAAGGTTCTCCAAATTATCTGAAGAAGTTGTATTTTGAAGCCATCTTGGCTTTTGTTTTAACTCAGTGTTTCACCAGTGGAATATTAACTCATAATAAATGGACATCTATTCAGATTCTCAAATTGGGGATGACCTGTTAAAAGAATAAAATAGAAGACTCAGACTGAGTGCAGGTAGTGCAAGTAGTACAGGGCTATTTATCCCACCGCTTTGTGGCTTTTCCTGCTGATCTCACATGTTTTATCTCTTCAATGATCTTCTAGCTTTTGGACTTTTTTTGGATTGGGGTTTTTATTTGGTGTTTTGGGGTGAGGAGTGGGGAGACAATGTCTTGGATGGATAGTTATGTTTGCCGATTTGATTTTGCTGCTTTTTGTTGGTTTTAGTGGTGGTGGTTTGGGGTTTGGGAGTTTTTTTGCTGTGATTACTTTTAACCAATCTCTGCTTCTGATGTCTTTAAGTGCCATGTGAGTGTGCCAGTCTTACAAAATCTTACTTTGAGAGAATAAGAATCTTACTGGTGAATCGGTTATATGCATAGTTTAGTGATATACTGAAGATGCTGTGAATTCCTCCACTGCTTTAATCGCAGTAATCACTTTTTAGTTTGGATATCCTTTGATAAGACAACCTGTCCTCCATTATCACTTGCCAAATTGTAGGTTATGACTACACCATGCCCTTGACCTATAGAACTGTGAAACCATAAATCTGTGAAGTCTTCTTCTAAAGACATCCGTACAAATACCTTGCCTTTGTCTCCTTGATGTAAGTTTGAAAATGTCCATCCTGGGATGCATCAGGCAGAGAGCATCGCCAACCGGGCAAGGGAGGGGATTGTCCCGCCCTGCTCTGCACTGGGGCAACCTCACCTCGAGTGCTGGGGGCAGGTCTGGGTGCCATGATGCAAAAAAGACACTGAGCTGCTAAAGAGCATCCAGAGGAGGGCATGGGGATGGTGAAGGGCCTTGAGGGGAAGCCATGTGAGGAATGGCTGAGGTCACTTGGTCTGCTCAGCCTGGAGGAGACTGAGGGGAGACCTCACTGCAGGTATAACTTCCTTGTGAGGGGAAGAGGAGGGGCAGGCACTGATCTCTGCTCTGGAGTGACAGTGACAAGACAAAGGGAATGGCCTGGAGTTGTGTCAGGGGAGGTTTAAGCTGGCTATCAGGATAAGGTTCTTCACCCAGAGGGTGGTTGGACACTGGAATAGGGTCCCCAGGGAAGTGGTCACAGCACCAAGCCTGACACAGCTCAAGAAGTGTTTAGACAGTACTTTCAGTGTCGTGTTGTGACTCTTGATGTCCTGTGCTGGGCCAGGAACTGGACTTGATGATCCTGATGGGTCCCTTCCTACTCAAGTGATTTGTGATAATCAGCTGTAGTTGTTGTCAATCTGTATTGCCATATTGAGTCCTTTGATCCAAACCATGGAAAGTAGACTTCTGCTGTTATTTCATACACTTAGCTTTTCTGATAATCATATGTTTTAAAGATAGTGAATTGAGTCCTACAGGTGCTGGAGGTCCATTTCAGGACAAGATTACAGATTTATGGTATAAATTATTGGAAGGTGTTCACAATTAAATTATCGCTTTTGAGTTGCTTGCAGTTAATTTGAGGGGCTGCACTGACTCCTCCATTGTTTTAGGTGAGTTTTGTTTCTTAGCAACGTGTAGTTAAGGGCAATTTTTTTGTAACTGAAAATCATCATGTTCTCGTTCAGATTTATCAGTGTTTGTTAAGAAAGGGTGCAGTGCTCCAACTAAGGATGTCATAGCCTTCTTTCAGATCTTTGCTTTGGAAAATGCCTCTGATACCTTGAATTCCTTAGGATAGTTGCTGAAGGCAATGTGTCACCAAAAGTGTGCCTCTGCTGTCTATCCTGCCACATCAACCTGAGCTCTGGTAGGAAAAGTCAGACTAAGGCTAATGGGTCTGAATAGGTGTCAGCTGAACTTTTTACATCTTGTTTTCAGTGTGTTTGCTTGTGGGAAGTGCTGTTTTCACCATGGAGTGTTAGCTATTTGAGTCTGCCAGCATAGTGTTTGTAACTTGACTCTGCCATTGTATCCCTGGGTTTTTGCATGTTTTGCTTAGACAACAAAATGAGTGGCTTTAATTGAAATGTCACTGAGATGGAACATATCATTTAGACATTTTTCTTAAAGCAGAACACATACATGGTTTCCCAAAGCTAAGATTTAGACCAAAAATAAAACTTCAGTTTTGCCTTGGCGTGCACACTAGGGCACTTAAGTTCTAGGGCGTATAAACTACTGGCTTCTAGCAGATTGGCCTTGTATAGAAAGGCCCTAACATGAGGTCCCAGATCACATTTTTGTGTGTGCATACTTTTCTGTTCCCTATAGCTCTTATCAACTGACAGGCATTTTTTTCAACGGAATTGAGTGGACTTGGTTTTAGGCTTTCATATGGGAATTGCCTGGATGATCTGATAGTGCTGGAAAGAGCAGGAAATAATATATTAACTCTCTCAGAGTTTACTCAGTTATGCCAGTGCTTTTAAAAGCCAGACTGTAGATTTAGGATTTAAGCTGAACAGAGCAGAGAGATTTTTGAAGTTCAACCACAGTTTGATTTGTAATGTAACAGTAAAATTTTAGCTCTGTTTTCTGAATTAATTATCACAACTCCCACTAAATGCAGCTTAGTCAACATTTCATCTTCTGGAATGACTTGGAATCAGAAATTAAGCAAGGTGGGGGAAACAAATGTTATATTATAATAGAGAATCAAAATGTAATTTAGTTTGTGTCCTCTTCTTCTTCAAGGCTGTTAAAGTACTCTTATTCCTTTTGCCTGATCTTTGTATATTGATTTTAAAGGAATGAAGGATAACTGTTCTCTGTTACAGCAAATGCTGCAATATGTGTACTACAAAAACCTAACAACCATCCACTGTAGTCGTGAAGTCTCTGTCCACAGTGACCAAGAGATTTTGGCAGAAGCAGGGTTAGTGAGCTGGTTCTATTGGTCTTCACAGTCAGTAAGCTGAGCCTCCCAGTCCAACAGTATGGTCAGCTGTGTACAAGAGCCATGATTGATTTTAACAGCAGCTGATGAAACAAGACAAGTGGAGCTGTAAAGGCTTTGCTTTATTGCTTTTTTGCTTTATTTAGAAGGATGTAGCAGGTAACAGGGGCTTGATAACTGAAAGCAGAGGCTGGTTGTATGCTTAGAGAATGTGGTTTAGTGATTTAGGATTAGTGGCACAGGATTCATTGTGCTTGCACGTGTACTACCAACAGGTCAGACTAGTAAAAAAGCCTGTGAACCAGAGAGAGAGCTGGAAAAACCTGTGTGCAATAAAAAACCAGCATGCACAGGGAATGTCAGAACTATGTGTGTCACTGTGGTCTGTCACTCTCTCAGTAGTTGCCTGAGCTAAAGGGAGTTCCCAATCTGCTTGAAATTTGGGAGGTATGAAATTGTCATGGCAAACACTGTAATTTACTTAAGTGGCTGTGGCTGCATAACCACTCCCACTGGGTTTTAGTCCATCTGTCTCATCCTCTGCCTTCCACACACCTTTTCTTACGTTGTCCCTTTCCCTGTTCTGTGTGACCAAATGGGATCAAATAAGTCAATTGGGATAAAAAAATCCGTGTTTTTTTTAATTATTACAGTTTACTTGTGAGTCTCATACAACTCCCTGCAAGGGGATGCATAAATGCCTGGGCTAGGTATCATAGGGGAGATGTCAAGAAGGTAGGAACACGAAAGGAGAGACGAGGAAGCAGGACTGAGTTTTCAGAAATACAATGTAGCCATACACACCCCTGCATGACTATTAGTCTGTAATGGGTCAAGACCTCATATTCCTAGATAACAGGGAAATATAACCTGAATTTTACTGTAATCTAAGTCATGTAGTTTCTTTACTATAGTTCTGAGAGATACTTATTTCAGTTTACCTTAAGTTATATGCTATGGAATATTCCTAACTAGAATGCTATGGATGCTGTAACTGATATAAACTTGTAGTGAATAAGTGTTAGGGTGCTTTGAGTACCTTCGTGGTGATCAGTGTACTTTTGCAAAACTGCAGATAAGGTATGATTGGATTTAAGACTTATAAAAGGCACTAGAATGATACTAGTTGAGTGGGCAGTCCTCGGTTAAAACATAAACATTTGTCCCTATCAAGAAAAAACTTGCTTCATTTGCATTATTAAACAGCACTTACTGTCTAAGATTTGAGTACTCATGCCTGATTCTGCTGCTGTTGAACAGCTGATGCACTTCATCATGGAAATGACTAATATTTAAGTCAATGTCTAATTGTTTTGTATAACCAATTTTTGTAAAAGCAAAGACAGGCTTCTCCATCTGTATAGAAGCAAACTTTGTTGAAAGAATTGGAATTAAATATTTGTAAATAAAGTATTGGGATACGTAAGTGCAATAGTTCTACCTAAAATCATCTAATATGATCGTGGAAAATACAATGCTGTGTTTAAGAGCATTAATCTAAAAATCACTACAAACGTCATGTATTGTGCCCTGATCTAAGTCCAAGTCATTCCTACTCAATCATATTCTTTAGCTAATTATCATTTTTCAATTTTATCCCTGTGAAAACCTCAATATTTTTGCAGAATCATAAATCATAATTTGTTTCTGGCTAATCCAATTTAGCCACTGTTTATCTCATGTTACATAGCTGCATTCATTTTCTGCAAAGCATGCAGTTTTACAGACAGCTACCCTTTGTATCTGGCTCTCTCTTTCCAGTCTTTTACCTTAGAAAAGTATCAAGGATTATTTATATTTGCTCCTTTGGGCCTTAACACTTTGGTTGTGGAAATACTATTCTGATTCCTGTTTACCATTGTGGTTTTTTGTTAGTCTTGCAAAATCATGTGCTCCTTTTTTTTCCCCATGCCCAGACAAAGCAAAGGGTAGTTACTGCATGTCAAATGAATGGATATTGTTGTATGTCAGAAGTGTTTCTGACTGTGAGAAGGCTTCTTTCTAATCCACCTGAGTGTCTTGAGTCTGCAGTATTGTTATTGTGGTTACTAGCTTAAAGTAATCCCAGCAGCTTTAGAGGAGAGGAAATTGCCACTCAATCAGTATCTTTCCTGAAAGAATGAGGAATGGATACTAAGATTTAAAAAGGAAAAATATAAAAATGTAGAAGTCAGCTGATGCAGAGTTGGTTTTCATATTGTGTATCGCTGGATAGACATCTCTGCGTGTTTTTTGTTAGAGAAGTAACATTTCCTCACTGTTAGGTTTAATAAAACGGGATTTATATCCAGTACCTTCCCAGCAGACCTCTAAAGCTTGTGTAGCTCTCCTTAGAATATAATGATGAAAGGTATGTGTCTATAAACAGTGTGCCGTTAAACATTCTTGTTACCTGTGATTTAATAGAAAATACTCAGAGAAATAATATGTATGCTTTTAACTCAGCAGTGACTCTGATATGATGCTGGTCATGATGTGTTGTTTGTTGTGGCTGGTTTTTAATGGTATCTGCATGGGTATGACTGGTTTATTATTTCCAGGTGTTGGCAAACCTGATTTTAGGCCAAGTTTCTGTCTCTTTGCATGAACTGAAGGACAGTATTGGTCACTGTGGTGCTGTTGCCATGGATGAAGCTTATGAGGTCTGTTTGTTCTAAGATCATCTCCACATATGTGGTTACCATTCTCAGGCATGGCTCTGCCAGCAAGGGAATTCACCCAGCTGCATTATACATGCTGTGGAATAGTCCATCAGGAAAATATGTTGGTGTCTGTTGCAGAAATACATTACTCTGGAAAAAAGAAGAGAAACTTAATCACTGGGAAGAATTACCTCTCTGAGCTGCTTACACCAGGACAGTAATTTAGTTCAGAGGGACATGCAGGACACTGTCCCAATATACTGTTAAGCTAAATACCATGAGTGATAACATTATTCTTTATGCCTATACGTGTAGTTAGAACCTGTCATAAAATGTTAGAAGGCAGTGTCTATCACTTTTGGCAGAAGTATAACCAGGAGAAGTTCTGCTAGAATTACTATAACAGTAAACTGCTGAGTATCTCTTATCAAGAGGCAAATTTAGTTTTATGTGGAATGAGGGTGGATGCTAGTGTACGACAGGTTTCAAGGAGTTGTGATTTAGTCTGACCCATACCACATTGTTCAGAGTGTTTCAGCTCTGAAGCAATTCTCCCAAGACCAATTGAGATAATGAAACTAGAAACATTTTTCGTTCTTGTAAGGTGAAAACTGTCATAGAAGTGATTTGGTGACTGGCAAGGCAAGTTATATTCTTAGTACTTTAGAAATGGTGAGATTTTGTTTATTATTTGTTGTTGAAGCTATTTGATGAGTTTTCATGTTGCTAATGTTAAGCAATTTTGAAGCAATAGCTTTGATTTTTAAGTTCCCCATACAATGCTTTAATTGACAGTATGTGATTTGAAATAAAATTAAAAACCTCTTGTTATGGCTGTTGATTCAAACACAATACAGGAAGTATTGGAAATCTAAAGGCAGTTGATTTCCTGCAATGGATTAGTGATTCAGGCCTAAGCGAAGGAGTGGCCCATCCTGTCATTAACACCTGCCACTTTATTGCCTAAGCAGAAAAGATGCTCTTAGAGCCCAACAACTTTGGCTAGTTCTTCCATTAGCATCAGCTTCTAAAGGATCCAGACCTAAAATGTCTGTGTTTGATCTCTACTGAAAATAAGGTGAGCCTGTTCCTTTGTCTCCTGTTTGTAAGGGGAGAGCTTCTTTATTCCAAGGAAGTAGTGGTGATGTTGTTTATAAATGTTTAGAAAAGCCTAAATTCCTGTTTCTTTGTTAACTTCTGTTAGCTTTTGAGTAAAGGCAATGGTTAATTAGATAGCAAATACCATCAAGAACCAGGATGCAAAACAAGTACTTTGTAGGGCTGATTCACTGCACTACTTTTTTAAAGGTCAGGTCTTACATTTTTCTATTCTGCATTCTTGAATGTGAGAATACATGAGAAAGTAAGTCTGTTCATCCCCTGGCATTGCACAGCCTCCAGTCACATTTCCAAATAGAGAAAGAGGGAAAAAATAAGCTCTTAGCAGAGCTGTATCTTTCAAGAGAAGTTAAGTAGTGAGATACAAGTCAGCTTTGTATTTTTGTATTTTTTAAAGTTGCAGAAAGATAACAGAGGAATAGACTTGGCTTTTATTGCGGGACACTGAACAGAAGATTCTCCAGATACAAAATGTATAGGAAATTCTTGCTTGTTCTGATTCTGCCCTGGTGAGTTAAAGAACAGTTTCATCTGGCTGCACAGTAGAGTAATCTTTAGGATGAATTATTGAGGTGAATTTGACGAGAATATGTGTGTGCTTCAACAGAAACCTTCAGCATCAACATAAGACTTGAGATAATGAGTTGTTTGTTGAATGTTTTGGTTTAATTTTCTCTGAATTAATTGATTTTATGCAGATTTCCTGAATATATGGAGAGAAGTGAGAAACATTATTTAATGTGATTAATTTTGTTTGTGTATTTAGTAGAAAACAGCTTATAAAATGCAGTGTGTTGTGTTTTTCTTGAAGGAGTTTTAATTGCAGTGAGTAGTGTGCTTCAAAATGTCTCTTTTGAAGATGAGTTTTATTTGGTTCTCAGCTTGTTTTAAATAAAACTCTTTGCATGTTCTGGTGAATATTTGCAGATGATGAAGGGAGTCAAACCACATAAGAGCACCAGGTGTATTAATGTGGGGAAGAAAGTAATTACCTGAGCTATAAAATTCTGGACTTAACCTGCTTATTTTTGCAAACTCGGACATTGGCTCCATGCCATCTCCAAGTGTGTCACTCACAGGCTCAGTCTGTGCAGCAGTACTCACCTATATTTTTAAAGGACTTTTAAATAAAGAAATGACTGCTACAGAGTATTTGAGAGCTGGAAGTTTTGGGTCTTTGTAACAAACAACAAATTGTAGGGCAAAGTTGACTATTTAAAAGTACCTTCGTTTCCTGCCAGCGACACTTCCAAGGATACTTTTGTTTAAAGTCTTTTTTTCCCTGACCTTTGTCAGGGAAAGAATTTCTGGACAGGAATATTCAGGATCTCAATCTTTGAATATTACTCACGGGGCATGTCAGATGTGACAATAATCTCCCTGGAGTTCATTCCAAAATGTCTTGGATTTTGCAGATATGGCAAAAATGATGGTTTATAAGGTCATGATTGGAATATCCCTCCATCATGCCATCAGGAAAAGTTTAAGCAAGCACTTCTCTACTGATTCTGTGTGACTGCTGCTTGCCAGCAAATTAGCTTGCATGCTAGTCTTTCACATATTTGGAAGAGGATTTTTTTATGGCACTTATATCCTATTATGTAGACACAGAGTCTAGAACACCAGATTTCTCTTTGCTAAGGTAGGTGTTGCTTTCTTGTGGTTGTTAGGAAGAAAGCAACACCTTTTTCTCTTTGTTTTTGCCCCTCAACAAAGCCTCAGGCAACTGTCTTCAGAAGAATTTAGTGCTAGGCACGCACTGCCTAGTAAAATTTTCATGGACGTGATCTCTGTTAAGGGAAACAGTGCAACACAGATAATCCCATAACTACTGATAGGGGAGGATTTTTGTATAGCTGTGCATGTTTAACACATATTGTGTTATTTAAGTATTGCACTGAATGAAATGTTTATTCTCTATATTTATTCATAAAATCTTCAGTACAAAAACAAAAGTCTAATTGAAACAGCACCTATCTATCCTGTCACTCTTAAGTGTATATGTTTAGTGATAATACATTCTTTTTCATATATATGTATGAAAGCAAACAAACTGTAATGCTGTAATTTATTTGTTCAGTCAGGCTCACTGTTGAAACCATTCCATTGCCAGTTTAGGTTAGATGGAGCAACACTAAATCCATGCCCTTGCTTTCATAAGAACAATGCCAAGTATTCCCCTGTAAAGAGGGTGAATAGAGCTATAAAAAGTGGCCACTTCACAATTAATAGTTCTACACAATCCGATAGAAATCGAAGTCCACTACTGAATTTCTAAAGGCGGGTCAATAAAAGTAACGATCTCTATACAGTTTTGTGGGAAACAGATATTATTTCTGTGCAATATTGTAGTTATCCTTCTTACTAGGTTCTATATGGTTTTCAAAAGCAAACATCCCATTAATTTAAAACAAAGAACAAATATGGATAAGTTTTTCTTGCTGATTTCTTTTTCCCACGGAGATGAACACTGAATCGATGGCAAATGCTTAGGGACCCCATTGGTAGCTCCAGGAGCAGTTAGATAAAGATTCTAAATTGTCGCATACTATTTTTTCTACTGAACTTATATACACATTTTGAATGATATGCAGTGACTGTAAAAATGTAGCAGAGTAAAAAAGTTGGTTTTAAAATTCGACGATCATACAAGAGTTATTGAATTCCCATCTTTAAAAATTAAGAGCCTCTATTTGGATAGATATTTAAAAAGACCAGAGAAGTTAATTCCTTAATACTTAAAAAATGAGAGCCTTCTTAAAAAAAATTAAATCTTCAGGTTAGGGGTTGGGCACTTTTTAAGGCTAATAATTGCTAGAAAATTCTGGTGAAATAGTAGCAAACTGACAGAACCAGACTTGAGCTTGCCATTGATGTGTATTGTTTTTATATCCTTAGGGAAATGAAGCCTTTCAGGGAGGCTTTCAAGAGGAAGAGCTAATAAATTGCTCTGAAGTTGATACAAGCTTCTCTGGGAAAAAGAGCAGGGCCTGGAAAGCCTGTGATAGAGAGCTACTGTTTTCAGATACCTATATTAAATCTCAGACGTGCTTTCCTGCCAGCTGCTGCAGTGCAGAAGATTAGCAGACATGTCCATAGCACTCAAGCAAGTCTTTAATAAAGATAAGACTTTCCGCCCAAAACGCAAGTTTGAGCCCGGAACCCAGAGGTTTGAACTTCACAAACGAGCACAAGCATCTCTCAACTCAGGTGTGGACTTGAAAGCAGCTGTGCAGTTGCCCAGTGGAGAAGATCAGAATGACTGGGTGGCTGTTCATGTTGTTGACTTCTTCAATAGGATCAACCTCATTTATGGAACTATCTGTGAGTTCTGCACGGAGAGGACCTGCCCGGTGATGTCTGGAGGCCCCAAGTACGAGTACCGGTGGCAGGATGACTTGAAGTACAAGAAGCCCACAGCATTGCCAGCACCCCAATATATGAATCTTCTCATGGACTGGATCGAAGTGCAAATCAACAATGAGGATATATTTCCTACAAGTGTAGGTAAGTGTAAGGAAGAAGTCCTAATGCATAAACTGGCTTTCATTCTTGTACTAGGCATGTGCTCTTCTCACATATTTAGGGACAGTAAAGCTGTTGAACAGCAGGTGGGGAGGAGGAGGGATGAGAAATAGTATGCAGTGTATGAAATGTTAACTGTGGTAGCTAGGTATGATAGTGTTTGTTAGCCTTAAATGTTTGTCCCTGATGAGCTTCTCAGATTAATCACTGAGGGTGATCAACATTACATTAATACCTCCTTGAAAGCTAATCAAATTCGTATGGCTTTGCACTTTGTCTGGCTACTTAGACAGATACAGAATGGATCGAAAGCAAAACTTGTCTGGGTGCTCTCCTGGTGTGTACATCTATGTACAAGAGAGTGGAGAGTCAGGAATGCAGTGAACTTAGCCCTCCCACCCTCTCTTCAGTTCTCATCCAAAACTCACAAGTTGTGAAGTGAGTTATTCTCCAAAGTATTGCTTTCAGTACTACGTGTAACTAATAAGCGTTGCTATTATTAAGCAGAGAGCCCAGATGAGAGAGCTTTTAACAGCTTCACAAATTTCCTTATATAATATTCTCTCTGAAGAGTGGCATAAGTAGGTTGAAGTATCCTTGCTGAAAGCTGAAGAGAGCATTGTGTAGTGTAGACAGCATAAATATTTAGCTGTGGCCGCACGCAATAGCAACAAAAGAACTTATACTTTAAAAATATCATGTACTTGCATGATCTTTAGCAGTTTTAATTAATGGTTCCTGATTTTCTGCTTTCAAATGGAAAAGCTGGGAGCTTGCTGTAAGAAATGTAAGTTGTTGTATATTAGTTAACCCAGATAAGTAACAAATAAGAAGAATGCCATTTGTTTAGATTAGTTCAGCCCAATATTTTGGAGTTCATAGGCAGCTAGGGCCTGTGACTAATTGGTAGATGATCCATCAAGAGTCTGTGTCTATGAGTGTTTCCAGACCTTTGAAACACCTTATTCTTGGACTTGATAGATATTTATCTGGACAAACCTGTGGTTCATTTCATAGTTTCTGTCACTTTTCTGTTCTACTCTAATAGGTAGAAAGGATGCATTAACTACATTTTTAATCTGGACTTTGACAACACAGCCAGTAGAAGGAGGATATCAGAGGAAGCAGTATCATATATTTTGTGTAGTGAAAAATGGATTTGATTCCTCAAGCATTGCTTACTTTTTGTTTCTTCAGGGTAAATAGTTTTTGGAGTTGAAGATTGGTCGAAGGTGCAGAGAAATAGGTGATTTTGCTTCCACTGGTATTTCTACAGGATTTTGTTATACCAAGTTTCTACCTTGGAATATTCCAATATTGTTCGATTTTCATGTGGTTTGCATATGTAGAAAGTGTTGTCTGTCAGCAGATAGGGGGAGCAGGTAGCACACTGGTGTGGTGATGGGTTTTACTGAATCAACTGATTATCTCTAACACACAAGCATTCAGCCCTAGATGCACCCCCATTATATTTGTAATAAGATAGTTCTGAAGGAAATTTTATCCTGATGGTTTACTTATTGTAAGCTAAGATTGAAATCAGTATTCTCAGTCTACTTCTCCTCCCAGAAGCTTCTGTTGTTGTCGATTAAATCAAACGTGAAGAAACTGAAGAAGGGGAAGGACTTCTGGTGTCTAAAATGGTGCTGAACTCTGATAGAAGTCCAAACAGGAAATCTCAATTTCATGAAAATCTTTGCCCCACTCTGAATTGACTATTGGGCTATGCTGTACTCATATTACAGACTGAGCTGATTGGACAGTCCCATAAAGAGATTCTACAGGTATCTTTAGAGCAGCGCTTGTACCTCTGTTCTTTTCTTGCCTCCTCTTCAGCCTTTGTTGCAGATACTGTACTAGCCCCCTGCATACGTCTCATTATCTTTTGGATTTACTACTTTTCATATGAAACTGTTGATAAAATTGTTTGGGATGTTTTAGATCTTTCAATTCAGGAACAGATATATGCTGTGTTGAATTTGGTGTTCTGTGTATCTCTTATATTAGCAAGTCCCTACTTAGGGACACAAAACAGTCAGAGGGAAGTTTGGATCTGTTCCTGGGGTAAATCGCCTTTCAAATGAATATTTTTGATTTATTTTCACATCAGTCCCATATTTGGATGTGATACTACCTGTCAACCTATCTGAGCACTACTTAGAAAGCTGTGAATGAAATGCAGTCACTGGGCAGATGTATTGTTACCTGTTCTGCATTTCACAAGTGATCAGAGAGGGAGCCTTTGTTGCTGTGTTAGTTACTGTTTGTTCCTACCTGTTCTGCAGCAGCCTTTGGTTAGATGTACCATAGGCATAGTACTAATTACAATCTCTATTTCCATTCGTATAAATTACTGGTGATGAATATGACAATTGTTCGTTCTTCAAAGCAGTTGAAATAAAACTTGAAAGATCATATACATAGAAACCAAAACAGGCTTATAGACCTTGCTAATACATCAGCAGTTTTAAAGTGTTGAGTGGCTGTAACTTAGAAGTAGCTTCATTGCTTTGAATTTTTGTAGCCTAAAGATAATTGTTCTGGAAAAAGAAAAATATGTGTGCAGTGGATGGTATTTGGGCTGACTTTTCCATTAACAACTCAGTTTGATGATGAGATTGTGCTAGTAAGAGCTGTTCACAGAACCCCTGAACACACTTTTCTCTGCTTAATCCTATTAAACTTTTCCTCTTTCATTTGGCATATCTCATGCAAACTATCTAAAAGGGATTTCAAGAACTGTGATTAAGTGCAGCTTTCACTGAAGAGCTAGTTTCAAGGAAAATAATTTCAGAGTAGGGATAGCCAGGTTTGGTGGGATCTTCATTTTGTGGTGGTGGTGTTCCTCTGTGGTTTAAAAAAACCAAAAACAAACAAAAAACCCCATGAATGCAATTAAGTTATAAATTGTTATGAATGTTATATTTAACCTTGTCAGTGTTAATACTGGCACAATGGCTTCTGGCCTCTTACTAGTCAACCCGTGATCTGGTATTTCCTCTCTGCTTTCCCCTGTCCTTCTGATTTATTCATTTTCTGGTAAAGAGCCTCTTTCTTTAACCACTCCTGCACTTACAGGGAGCTGATTGTATGGAAACAGAACTGTCAAGAACTGTGTGCAGGTGATAAAAGCAGTTGTTGACTATCAAGACCACTTCTTTTTACAGCAAAACTTGAAGGACTGTTTTTGCAAAAAATGGCCTCACAGTCTGTAAAGGATTGCAGACATTATTATATTCTTGATATTATTTCCATTATTATCAGTTTCTTTATCTATTTAAGTGGATTAAGAGGCTGACAGTTCTGGAAACAAGCTGTGGAGGTAACCACATGGAGATCTGTCTCAGTCCTCAGTGGGTAACAATGCAGTAATAGAACAGAGGAGAATCTGTATGCCTGCTCAGCCACTACAGTGAAGCTATCCATTCCAAATATTTTTGCAACGTGCTTGTGGTTTATTTAGCTTTAGAGTAAATTCTTTGGTAAATACTAGTTGCTCCTTAGGGTCTAGTACGTAGTCTCACTGTTTAACACTTTTCAAGGAATATATTTCTCAGCTTTTGGTAAACAGTCTGAAGAAATAATTTGGAGTGGAAAGCAGTAGATCCTTCGAACAGATACACTTTTTGTTGAACTGTAACTGTCAGCTTTCACCATATGAGTTTTGGCAATGTCAAAAAAGTAGCTAAGAAAGAAAGCAGCTCTATTCTTCTGTGCTCCCTTTAAATCACGATTCTCAAATACAATAAATTCATTTCCTTTAGGTTATTTTCTGTACTTATTGCAGCCTTAAAATGAAAGTAATTATGTCTTCTTTGGATTTTCAGTGAGTGGAATGTTGAGGGGTTTTCTGTTGTAAGAGTCACTGGGAAAGAGATGAGAAATTTAAGGCCACAGGGCATTATGGCACTTACTCTAATCTGAACTCCAGCATAACACAGGCTAAATAACATCACCACATGATTATTTCATCAGGTCCACAGATTGAAATGAGAAGATGGTCAAACAATAGAAAATGTTGCTGAAATTAACAGAAATTCGACTTATTTTCTGGCTTGACGTAACGATTTTTTTTTTCTCAATGAAGAAAACAAAGTAGTTGAGAGAGAACACAGCTTGTGTCATCTCCATCCTTCAGGGTTTTCAAGATCTGGCAGGATAAAGCCATGAGCAGTCGGATCTGATGGGATGCAGGGTTCCCAAAATCTTAATTATTCTGTGATTCTTAATCCAATTTCAGCACTGCTAGGCTGCCTAAGGAACTGAAAGAGCTGAATTGATTAAAATCTGATTAAACCGTTTAAGAAACCACAGTCTGACAAAGGAAGTACAAAATCACTTTTAAGCTATGAGAGCTTTTTTATAGGAGGATTTGAAAAGTTATTAATGTAATCAAATAGCCTAGTTGTGGCTGATCAAAATAAAAAAAAATACTTAGTACATATTTAAAGCCTAAGACTTCAGCTGAAAAGTTAATGTATCTTTATCAATACTTCAGCCATTCCATGTTTGACTAGTAAATTTTGGTAGCTAGCAGCTTCACCTTTTGCACAGAGCATGTGTGTGATGCTACTTCCAAAGAAAGGAGCCAGTGTGTCACCACAATGCACCTAAAAAAGCAGACCAAGATTCTGGAGGGCCTTTGTGGACATGATTCAAATTTTTGTATGGTTTCCTACTAATCTTGTGGTAGAATTTTTCTAGATCTCCATCCAGTAATAGTGGTTACTGCTTGAGGTACTTTTCTGAAGCAGCAGGAGAGCAGGTCACTGGTGGATGTGAAAAGACTATGCTCAACTACTTTTTCTGAGCAAAGGGCTCTTCACAGTACACCCTCTAGAAATGTGGGGAGCATGTTTGACATCACTGACCTTTTCTTACAGTTATGTCTGTCTTATTTCCTCTTCCAAAGTATGAGGAAGTGTCTCTAGCGTGGGCAAAGTGGTGTTTGCTGGCATTTTCTGCATATACTTCATTTTTTTTGCAGCTGTTGCAATTGCACTGTCTAGGAACTGCCATTGTTTCATGTATAACCACCCCACAATAAAAAATTCACGGTCTCTATAGCCGGTATGTTTCCTTCTTTTAAAGAGAAAGCTTTGCCAAGGACCAAAGGGAGGGGTAAGATTGCTGGCTGTTAACTGTTAGTTCAGTCACCCAGTGCTGAATGCGTGTAGCTGTAGTGGACTACCTGAAGACTAATGTAAAGTCCAGACAATCCTTTCTGCTTCATCTTTGCACCAGTCACACTGTTGATGAATGTGGTCTATATAAGGGTTTTATTTTGTAAAGCTTATCTGCTTGCTCCTATTGCTGCCCTTTCTTAATCACTTTTTCAACATGGATGTGCCTGCCAACAGCTTTGAATTAATCTTTGTCAATGACATAAAGAAAATTCTGCAAGACACAGACTGTTCTACAGCTTTTTTCCAGTCATTAAACTTGATGAATTTTGTGCTTATATGTCTGTTACAGCAGCAGCACAGCTCTCCCTTTAGAGTTTGGTGTCTTGAAATACATGTGCTTGGAAAACATCAGGTAGATATTTTACTACTAGATTACACATCTGAGCTTCCTCCTCCTCGCACCTTTTTCCTGTCCCTGTGGTTCAGGATATAACAGGTGATTCTAAGTAACCTAAGTTGGCAGATGAACCAGCCCACAAACCTAGCATGCTTCAAGAGCATCATCACAAAAGATTGATGAAAGTTGAATTAAGTCCATCTGGATGGTGGGTAATGCAGTTTAGAAGCTAGCTATCTGGTCTTCTTAGCATTGCATTACTGTCTTGATTATAGCTTGGAGGAATTTGATTCCCTGTTTGTATCTGGTATCTAAAATGCCTTGATTAGTTTAGGTATTCTACTTATACAAGAATAGGGACTGAAGCATGAGAGTAGTCTAGACAGTCCCCAAGCCATATCACTGTTACCTTTTCTACGTGCCTTCCTCAGTGTATCCCCTTGGTCTGTTGCTACGTGTACCATTTGAGGTACATGAAGGTCCACTACCAGTTCATATGAATCAGCCCATTCTTCAGTCTAGTTCTGATGATAGAAAAAAATACGTGCAGTAGAAAGTTCAAATCTAGTGTATTCCCTGCTTTTCCACGAGAAGGATTTGGCACTGCTTGTATGAAGGAATGCTGTCTAACCTGGAGAATATGTACTGGGAGTCTGATGCCTTGTGTGATGTATTTTCAGTATTATGGTAGTCATTAAGGGCTAAAAAGCACTTTAGCTAACAGGCTAAAAAACAGGTCTCAGTGGCTTTCTTCCTTCATTCTCCGTTGGAAAACTTGAGAGGGTTGTATTAACCGGCTCTGCAAAGGTTTCAGTATCTCTGCTCAGTCCGATGCTGTTTTTGGAGGAAGAAAGAAATACAAACACTTGCCAGAAGTGGCGTCCCATGTGGGAAGTGGGGTGGTCTGTCCAATATCTGCTGTCTCACTTGTTCTTGAGGGATTCAGTTTTCCAGCACATTGTCCTTACATAAGTTGTGGTACACTACTTAAATTAGTCTCTCAGAGAATCAGCAACGCCATGACCACAACTTCTACCCTAACTGAACTTGTGACCTCTTCTCTTTACCCACCTTCACAGCACAGCCAATGTCTACTAGGTTTAAGTAGCTGGGGTTGAGCTTATGCCCGACTCAAAAAGTGTGGGAAATGTAATACCTTGAACATGCTTTACCTTGGAAAGTGTGTTTTTGTGAACTGAGTATTCTGCATTCTGCAGTGGTGTGTGAATTCCTTCCTCTGATGAACAAGAAATAACTCCTTATGTGAAACCTTATAAAAAAGACTTTGTCTTACAAGCTGTAAGGCAGAATATGCGTAGGAAAAGAATTCACGTATCATAATGTCTTTGCTGATTCATTGTTTGGAGCACAAACAAAAGAAGATTCACAGGAATCAATTTGTTAGTGACTACTTTTTGCTTATGTTTTTTTGCCAAATTGAAGTTGTTATTTAAGATCAGAAATACTGTAGAAGATTCATGGTAGTTCCTACTTTGAGAATTGTATTTTCATCCTTAAAGTCAATCTTCTGAGGACAACACTGCTACTTCGGGGCATGTTTTATGCACAGTCTGGCCAAGGGAAGAGATGTATGACAAGGCATCATCAGCTGCACCAGATAGATGGTAACAATCATCATAACGAAGTGTGGTCATAGAGGCATGAAAATAAAACAATTTAGTCTTAATTTGTTTAAACTACAATCTCAATTTGACTTCACTATTGAATGGCTAGAGTGCCACTTAGTGTGGCTCTTAGGGAACTTTTGGAAGGCCAAAATCCAAAAGAAGATCTTTGCTTCAGACAGAAACATCAATACTATTTTTAAGTTTCTCCAATCTCTTTCAAATAAAATTTTGGCCTTCTAAGTTCAGGTAGAGTAGGTAAATGGGGCAAAATCAGAAACTTTTGGAGGGAGAAAACTTATTGGTTGTTTTTAAATGAGGTTCTCATGTCTTTTATAGATATTTTTTTGAAGAAAGTCAAATATGTATGTAGAAAATATATGGATTAAAAAACCATTGTGCAGCTAAAAGCCATGTGTGATCCTTTGTATTAAAACTGGTGTGGCCAGCAGGATCAGGGCAGCCATCTCCTTGTACTTGGCACTGGTGAGGCCCACCTTGAATCCTGTGCCTGGTTCTGGGCCCCTCCCTACAAGAAGAACATTGAGGTGCTGGAGCAATTTCAGAGAAGGTCAACAAGGCTGGTGAAGAGTCTGGAGCATAGGCTTTATGTGGAGTGCTGAGGGAGCTGGGAGTGTTTAGTCTGGAGAAAAGGAGTCTGAGAAGGACATTGCTCTCTACAGCCACTTGACAGAAGGTTGTAGCCAGGCAAGGGTCAGCATGTGTTCGTAGGTAGTGAGCGACCAGACAAAAGGAAATAGCCTCGTGTTGTGTTAGGATGAGTTTTAATTGAATATTGGGAAAATTTTCTCCATGAAAAGCACTGTTAAGCATTGGACCAGGCTGCCCAGAGAAGTGGTTGAGTCATCTGGAGATACTAAAATGACATGTAGATGTCATGTATTCACTCTGGCACATGTCTTAGTGATTGAATTGGCAGTGTTAGATTTACGATTCAATTTGATCTTAAGGGTCTTTTCAAACCTAAAGAATTTCATTATTCTTTTATCTTTGAACACAAAACCAAGAATTATATACTCAGATAACCTGAAACATTTTTAAGTACAGTGTTCATTCTGATAATGCCGCAGAGAAAACCATAAAACTTTTTAAACATGATTATTTATAAATGTGATTAGGTCACTTGTGTGTTTACCATTAAAATACAACTGTATTAGTATATTTCTGCGCCTAGTTCTGCAGAAGTTCTCTGCCTTGAGGAGCTTTACATGCTCATAGAAAAAAAAAAGTCAGCAGGAGATTACAGGAAGAAAAATAATTTCCAGAGAGAAGTTGTTTAGTATGGTTTCTGCTAGGATAGGTTTTTCTTGATCATATTAGTTTGGTCAGTGTTTTCAGCTGAGCACTCATTGGTACTGCTGCACATGACATGATTAGTCCTTGTCTGCATGACTCCATCTTTATGTATTTCTTTTCTTCATGAGTGTGTTTGCATGTGTTAAGGCCATACCAAAAGATGGGGGTCATTCTGAAGGGAGTTTATTTCAGAGACTCTGAGTGGCTTCCCTTCAGCTCTGTGGTTGTTGTATTCACTATTTTTGTGGCATATGGGCCACTGTAGTCCCTCATGCAGAGGATTGTCAGTACTCTGTTCCATAGCTGCTCAGTATTTTGAGGTAAACAACTTGAAATCTTGACTAGGATGTGATCATGAAAAAGATGGCTGTATTTCTTCTAGTGTATTGATTAAGGCCTGAGAACTTTACAGGTAACTTCAAGCAGGAAAGTCAACAGTTGCCTTTTTATTTTTGAAAAATGTAAATGCATGCAACCCTGAACATGAACATATAAGGTTGCTTCGAGGGTAGAGGAGAAGAAAAAAGCAGACATCAGTCTTGCACCATTTTCAGTCTTTGAACTGTTAAGAACAATGTTCATTTTGTTAGAAATCTTTTCTACAGTACACACAAACCTTCTACTTATTCATTGTCCCTTTGTCCTTAGCAAAGAGGCCCAAGGCTTGCCATATATATTCCACGAGACTGTGATGGAGTAATTCAGCCATTCATTAAAATAGAACAGATTTAAGTTTATGTGCTACATTCAGGAAAAGCTGAATTACTCTGGAAAGCAGGTTCAAGTCATCATTGGTTCACAATGGGGAAGAGCTTGCTCGTGCCTTTGTCACAGCTGCCAAACTATCAGTACCACACAGGATTCACAGCTGGTGTTGTGTACCAGTGACACTGCTATAGAACATGTTTCTTCATTTAATGTTCCAGTAATGAGCAAATGGATATTTGTTTTCCTGTCAAAAATGGGGTTTGAGCATAGAATTATTCATATTAGTTGGTTGTACTGTAGTACTCCCAAGGCATATTTTCTACAACATCCTAGCTAATGGAAAATTCAGAAAGTAAATAGCAGAAAAGTTTTTGAAGTATGCATAGATCCACACTGAGTGGTAGAAAATAAAGTAACTGAAAACACTACAACAATGCAACAGAAACGGATATTGGCCAGCTTATACTCCATGCTTTGATAGGGCAAATGTGTGCTCTGGTTCTAGCATGGAAACCTGTTATGTGCTGGGGGACTGCCTGATTTCAGAAAACCTAAACAAAATATAGAAGCTTTGGTAGGTTCCTCCCTGTTTCTATGGGTCTATCCAAGAAAGCATAAAATGCTCTTGTACACCTTTTAGTGTCTCGGAAAAATCAAAGCAGAAGCCTTGCATTTTCAGAGCTGCAATGCAAATACTTCTATAAGTATGACCAATATAAGCCATGTCTGTAGGTGGTGAGTGTTAACTGGAAGTGAGTCTTTGATAATTGTGAATTGTGTTTTCTCAGTCCACTGGTGCAGGCATTTATGTGTGACTTGTTTGCTTGCTCCTTAAACAATCATCCTGTTGTGGCTGTTCATGGGAGGTATACAACTTTACAGGTCATGGTTTTTAAGCCCTGTAGAACTTCGTCTACGGTCTCCAATCTGCCCGTAAGTTACCTCTGTACAGAGCTGTTACCCCCATGAAAATCTATTTTCTATTTGACTGGAATTGTGCAGAATCTGGAATTTAATCATTTTCCTCTTTCATTCTTTTCTTAATGCTGTAACTGACTGTAAGCTGAGCAGTTTTGACTGAAACCATCAACCGATACTTTTCAGAAACTGCTTGCAGTGAAACAAAGAAAATATGCATCCTGCATATATGCCTTTTGGCATTCAAGGCCAAAAGATGAAGGCCAATCTTACAGATGTTTCTGTGACAGGACAAGTGCTTGAACTACAAACAGATCTGATGAATAAAAGGAATAACGTAAGTAGTTGCCGTCTCTGTTATCTTCTGCAAGCCATGTGGATAGGTCTGCATAAGCTGTATTGAAGCAATAAACATTATTTCTCCTACCTAATATTCAGTGCAGGTTCTGTTTGCCTAAGCAGTGGCTGGGAGGTGCCGGCCAGCTGTTGTTACGCTGTAACTCAGGTTAATGACAGGCTCCCCAGGAAAGGCTCTGCAGACTGATAATCATTCTTGGGCCGAGTTGCAAGCTCTGTGTCACAGAAATAAACAACCCTTACAGTACAAATTCTTCAGTTACAGTGCAACAAAACTTACATGTGCATATTATTGACTGTGGAAATATAAAATAATTTTCAGTGCCTAACGCTGTTTATGTGAAACTCCAAGTCATAACACATTTTTTAATTACACATTTAACCTAAAAGAATTGTTCCAAATAGAGAAAAACCACAAAAGCCAAGGCCTAAATTGTTCCCTTTTTCTTCAAGACTCACCCAAGATGCTGTCCAGCAGATGATTTAACATGTCAGTGGCTTCCTTCATGTGCAAATGGATATAGGAATTTCCTAGAAACACGGATCTCTCTAGTGTTTCATGTTTCCAGAAGTCTGCTTCACTTGGAAAATCCTCTGAGTCACGCTTAGAATCCTTGGAATAGGAGGTATGTGTGATACCTGTTCAGTGACTGTTTTGTATGACTGAGCAGAAAATAACATTTGCAGGAAACTCAAAGGCTAGAAAAGACCTGAGAAATGCTCAGAAGATCTCAGCAACAGGATGGAGTGAAACAGGCTTTACCGACAGTGCTGACACTGGGGGTTTTTTATTTCTTTCCATCTCACAGTGAATCATGTCTAGGAATTTCAGGAAGGCAGTGCCATTTCATATGCTTGAAAATATGCAGTGGAAACTTGTATTTTCTTCTCATAATGTGAATCAGTGGTACTTTGGCTTATTTACAAACAAAAGGATGATTGCTGAGTAATCAGCAGGAATCAGAGATAATCAAGAAGGGAATAATCAAAGGCAAGTAATAGTTGGAGGGGAAAAGGGAGGACAATGAATAGCATGTCTTTGATAGACTAACCTCTCTCCTGGACATGGAAAGAAGTATCTTTTCTTTTAAAAAGCTGATGTTCAGGTGAACTGAGAAACAGTTTACCAATAAATGTATACTGTCAACATTAGCATAGTGAAATAATAATGATTTTTATTTGTACAGCATTGACTTTAACCAGAATTAGCAGAAAACCTTAGTCCTCTAATAGACAAATCCTTGAAGCTGGCTATAGCACTCAGCAGCAGAAACATATCCAAACCACATGCTGGATGACATAATATCTTTTAGAAAAGCGCTAATGAATATTTAGGCATTATAAAAATACATCTGTTTAGAATTTATATGCTTTAAAATTAATTGTGTACCATGTGTGCCTTTCTTTTGGATTTTTAGGGCTTGGGGTTTTTTTTTTTTTTTTTTTTTTTTTTTTTTTTGTTTTTTTTTTAAAGTGAGATGTAGTTGTTCAAGAGCCCTATAAGGCGTGGTAAATATTACTATTTCACTTGTCAAATTGAAGACCAAATCTCAGGTACTCAAAGAAGTCTACGTAGTGTATCAATAGCTGTTCAGATAGGAAATTTTAAGTAAAAATTATTTTTCTTGAATTGCACAGTGGTTTGATTGTGGATCCAGAAACAGGTCACAAATGCCTGGTAGTGTCAGTGATGCCAAGTGTACTCCTCATCTGTTCCTAAACGCCTAGGTCTGTATATGCATTTAGAGTAAAGAGAATGGAAACTTTGAGTAAAGTACTCTAAAAAACTTTTATAATAAAGAGAATGAAAGGCTTTAGAAAGACTCCCAATCCCGTGAATTTCTAGCCCTCCAGGAGAATGCTTGATGCAATTCCTGCAGGAATTAAAACTGAAGATCAAACAGAAAGATTTTGCCTAGCTGTTTGTTTACTCAGAACCTACAAGATTATACTTCTTTGCACATTTGATTCCAGATCCCTGGCTTTTAAACATACAAGCTGCTGAAGGAAGGCTGTAAAGGTCAAAGCAAGGGTCCATTCAGCCAAACAGGGGATATTCATTGGAGAAGAATGTAAGAAAATGGAAAGATGCTATTTCCCTGTTACCAACAATTCACATGATAGTGATTGTCTCAGAGGTGTCAAAATATTCTTTGGCCTGGAAGATTCTGGTTAGAATGAAAGTCTCACAAATGATAATCTTACTGTCATATCTTCATGATGACTCCCTGTTTTATACATTTCAGTTTTATGCTGTTTTGGGCTGCACTGAGAATTTTTGCCCATGAATTTTCCTGACGAAGAAAAGAGCAGTTTACAAATTGTCTTTGGACAGGCTATATTGAAAACATTTTATGCCACAGTAGCTGTTGCATCCAGACCCACAATTTTTGAGCAAAAAGCAATGCTGATTTAGTACTCAGGTTGTGTTTTGCCTGGTGCTGGTTGATTATCAGTTAACTAGCAAGATACATTTTTGCACAGGGATTGCGGACCTTTGTAAATGTCTCAAGGCATGGCAAAAGGTGTCAAGAAACTAAAAATTAAAAAAAAAAGGAAGAAAAGAAAGAGTAATATAATTGTCTTCTGAGAAACCAACTACAGAAAAAGAGAAAAGAAAGAATAAACCCAAACACAACTGAAGTTCGTTGACCCAAAAAACTAGGGTTATTCACTCCTGTGGACATTTGCCACCAGCATTGTGATAAAGTTTTGGTTTTGTGTAGTTTGTGTCTCCACAGATAGGACAGGACACTGAGGACGTCTTCCTGAAGATTCAACTGCTTGGGTGTGAGCTGAGAAGTTTGATAGTTAAGCAAGCAATGTGTATATTCAAGATGCAAAAATTATCACGTAGAATATATAGCCTTAGCTAAAATGAAGGTTTTCCTTGTTCATCTCTCCTGTCATCTGCCCAGGCTTGCCGTAGCATGTCTCCTATTGTAAGGCCTCAGCTGCGAAAGCACACAAAACTTCTTTTCATTCCACTTACATTATGTCTTAACAGTTCCTCATTAAATAAACTGTAAAAATCCTTTAATTCTCAAAGTGAATGCTGGTGACAACAGGACATTCCTTAAATTTTTTGAGCAGGCTTTTCTGTATGTGTGTTTTTATAGGGCTAATTAACAAAAGCTATATTTATTGTACCAGGATACTGTTTTGTTGGTAGTGCAACTTCTGACATTTTTTATCATCAGGCTTGGTTTCATAAATATAGGGGAAACAGAGTTAGGCTCTAAATATAATTTACTTCCAGTAAGATTTTTGAATCTAAAACCTGAATCTTTTATAGAATCTTTCTAAAAGAGGCTGATTCTTTATGGCATAATTTGGGGCATTAAACTAATGATTTCTGTCATTGGAAGTATTTCAGAGTGTGTAGGCCAAAACAAAAAATATATGAAAAAACCATAACAGTTCTTACCACCACTTGCAGTTAGTGCCACTTAGCACTGTGGCTAAGTGGCTTCTTGGCAAAACTGTCCTAAAGGTCATAGAAAATTTCTTGAACAAGTGGGATCCTTAGACGTGCACCAGTACTACTGCAGTGCTCCAAACCCTGTTTATGCATGGGACAACAAAAGTGGATTTCTGTTTTGACAAAAAAGTTCTGTGTCAGGCAGCTGCAGAGGTCATGGAGAAAAAGTACACCCACCTTTGAAAGCTATTTCAGCTCTTGCTTTACCCTACAGTTAAACCCATAAAAGCTCACTGGAAATAGCAACAGCTAATGAACTGTAGCTCCTTTCAGCATCATGGGGATATATAGCTGTGGAGGCCACAAGTGGATTTAAGGGTCTTATTAAAATACTGTTCCTTTAGAGAGTTGAAAGTCCTCATTTCTTTTAATAGTTTGACTTCTGGAATACTACATTTTGAACTAAACTAAGTGCTTTTCAGTCTTACTGCATGTTACATGCTGTAATAATGTAAACTGTCACTGGCTAAATTTCTGGCCCCAGACTACAAGATAGATATTTACAAATGTTTCCAGTTATAACTAGCTTTCACTCTTCCAGCAATGAGAAAGCAAACTATCCGGTATCAAAGACATATTCTGCCTTCACCAAGATACCTTGTTGAGCATGTACCTAAGCTCTCTGCATCCATAAATCTATTTCCAGTCTCTAGGCTGTACTGTTGAATGGAAGTGCAAGCGTGTGTCCATTCCACTCTTGCTGTTGGGGAAAGAATTGCTCTGTGAACCTGTCAAGATACCTGTAATAAGTAGCATTTGGTCTAGGTCTGGTACCTAAGTTACACTGTCAAAGTACTTCTATAGCTTTACAAGTCCAGATGGGAGCTGTACCATACAAATCAACAGGTTGGTTGATGGGAACAGGCCTCCTCACCTCCTAAAGTGATCATGTTTAGATCACACCCTAGCAGCTCTGCTGTGAAGGTGCTCCTTAAAGGCTATGAGCGCAATGTGGTAAGGCAGTGTGCACTCTGACACTGATCCTCACATTTGGGGCTGTAGTGGACAAAATTAGAGAGTCACAGAATCATTTGGGCTGGAAAAGACCTCTTGAGATCATCTGGTCCAACCTCCCTTCTCAAAGCAGGGCTGTGTAGAGCCGGTTGTTCAGTCCATGGATGGAGATTCCACAACCTTTCTGGGCAACCTGTTCTACTTCTTGACCACCTTCAGAGCAAAAAATTGTTCTATTGTGGTCAGGTGGTATTTCATATCCTAAGTTGTGCTCGTTGCCTCTTGTCCTGCCGGCTGGACTATGGAGAAGAATCTGCCCCCTCATCTTCATTCTCTCTCATCAGGTACTCATGCACAAAGATAAGATTACTTGAGTGTTCTATTTTCAAAGTGAAGAGTCCTACCTCTGAGCCTCTCTACATATGAGAGTTGTTCTAATTCTTCATCCATTACCTCTGGGGTCCGCACTTTGCACTGTTCAGTTAAATCCATGCCTTTCTTCTACTGAGGAGTCCAGAACTGGACCAAGAACTAAGGTGCAGCCTCACCAGGGCTGAGTAGAGGGAAGGATCACCTCCTTTGACCTGCTGCTAGTGCTCTTCCTAATGCAGCCGAGGATGCTATTGGCCTTTTTCACCCCGAGAGCGTAATGTTCACCTATGGTCAGCTTGGTCTGCCAGAACCCAAATGCCCTCCTTAGCAAATCTACTTTCCAGCTACTCAGCTGCCAGAATCTACTGGTGCCTCAGCTGTTCCTCCCCAGGAGCAATACTGCACATTTATGCTGAACTTAATGAGATTTCTCTCTGCCTATTTTTCCAACCTGTTTAGGTCCTTCTGAAGAGCACTGCACCCTATCAGTCACTCCTCCCAGCTTTGTGTCATCTGCAAACTTCCTGAGAGTGTACTCTGACCCAGTATCCCAGGTTATCAGTGAAAAGGCTATACAGTATTGGACCCAGTATTGAGCCTTGAGATACACAGGTACTGACTTGCCTCCAGCTGGATTTCAAGCCACTGGTATTAACTCTTTGGGCCCAGCAGCTCAGCTGTTTTCAATCCATGTCATTGTCCACTTTTCTAACCCTCCCTTTGTCAGCTTGTCTGTGATGGCAGAGATAGAGTGGAATCAAACGAAGAACATCAGCTGATCTCCCCATTTTATCTGCCTAGCTAGTGACGTCATTGTAAAAGTCATCAGGTTGGACAAATGTGTTTTCCCCTCATAAATACATGCTCACTGCTTTCAATAAACTTCTTGCCTCTCATGTATTTAAAAATGTGTTTCAGGAAGATTTTCTCCCAACAGCTTCCCAGAGACTGAGGTGAGGCTCTGTGTCCTGAAGTTCCCCATATTTCCAATTCACCCTTCTTGAAGATAGAAGTGGTCTTTGCTTTCTCCCTGTTTCTAGGAACATCCCTCAACCACCTTTCAAAGGGAATCAAGAGTGGCCTCGCAGTAACAGTTCCCTCAGCACTTTTGGGTGCATCTCTTCAGGCCCCATGGATTTATGCATGTCAAATATGCTTAACTTTCCCCTAAGTCAGTTCTCTTCCACTGAGGGTAATTATTCTTTTTTCCATACTTTCCCTTTCTTAGATGCCTTGGATTTCTAAAGGCCAGTCTTATTAGTAAAGACTGAGCCTAGGAAGGCTCAGGCTTTTCTGTGTCATCTGTGACCAATTCTCATGCTCCATTAAGCAGCAGACCCGTATTTTCCTTTGTTCTTTATTTTGCAGTTTGTTGCTTTTCACATACCTTCCAAGATTCAGCTCCTGTTAGGAGCAATATGCTCATTGCATATCCATGCGGGCCTCCTAGATTATCCTGCTTGATTTCATACTTGTCTGGACAGACTTTTCTTGATTACCAGGAGGTAATCCTTTCAAATCAGCCAGCCCTGACTGAGCCTTCTTCTCCACAGGATTTTATCCCATGACGTTCTTCCAAGCAGACTCCCAAAGAGAGGGAAATGGCTTTTTGTATAATCCAAGGCTGCGGTCTTGATTTTTGCCTTCCTGTCACCTTTCAGGATCTGCCCTCCACCACTTTATAGTCACTGCAACCAAGGCAGCCTCTAACTTCCGTGTTTCCCAACAGTTCTTCCATCTTTTTAAGTATCAGACTTGGCTGAGCACCTTTCCTTCTTGGCTCCTCCACTGTGTGTTCCAGGAGGTTGCAATGCACTCAAGAAGTATCCTGAATTACTTGAGTCCTGCTGCACTGTCCTTCCAGTAGATCTTAAGAGTATTAAGGCTCCTCTTGAGGACCAGAGGCTGACTCTTAAACCTTCATTTGTTTGCTGAAGGCATTACCGACATTCTCCTGAGTGGGCAAACCATAGCATGTTCCCACCAAAACAGTGCCCATGTTGTTCTGCCCACTAACCTTGATGCAGAAGCTCTTCACCGACTCCTGTCCTCTCCCAAGGCAGAGCTGTTTGCATTTCAAATGCTCTCATGCAGTAAGTTATTCCTCACATCACCATGCCTGACCCTGCTTCCTAAAAAGCCTGCATCCCTTCATTGCAGTCCTCTAACCATTTAATCAATGTTTACAGTATTGTCACTTAGAACAAGTGTTACAATTTCTGATGTGCATGTAACTACATTTTAAATGGCTTTCTGTGGTATAATCCTAGATGGCAAACTAGCCTCAGTCTGACCTGCCAAAATGTTCTTTGCTGTATCTGGTAGATGTCATCCCCCTTCTTCTAAAACCCCTTGAGGCAGTGTAGCTGACAGCTGCTGGGAGACACAGTCAGGTGGCTGTGGGGAATGATAACAGAAGGTGTGGCAAGCAAAATCCATTTCTGTAAAACCTGTTCAGAGTGTAGCTACTTATACACACTTACTTGCTCAAAAAATACATTTGCATAATATGTCCTGTAGGCAAAGAGAAAAAGATAGGATGGAAATACATATTATTAATCAAATCACAGATACATTTTAAATTATTTAAAACTGAAAATTGCCTTCATTGTAGTATGGCTGACTACAAAAACTAGAATATTGAAGATCAAGGTTACTAGTTTCAGATTATTTTTGCTTTTCTTTTTCTTCATAATATTTTCTTCTAGAATAGAACAAATTAGATCTTTCTCTTGTTTATATTTTCTCCCTTCTTGGCTGCTGTATGTTCGCAGCATTCTCCTCTATAATGCATATATTCATCTGGTCTAGATTTATTCAGCCAGATAGGAATTCAAAGCTGTTATCTTCCACCACCAATTCTCTTTCCCAATGACTAAAATTTTGACTAACAATCTGTTTGTCAGAATATGATCCCAAAAAAGCAACTAGTTTGTCTTCCTGGGGGAATTTCCAATACTCTTTGCAGAGTGAAATGGACACTGCTTTCTTTTTTAAACTTCCTGTTGTTAATTCCTGTTGACCAGGATAGAAAAAGGACATGAGTGTGAGGCCTCTCAGCTGCAGACTCTAGCCACTAATTCAACCAGCCAGCCTCTGCAAGCTTTGGCAGATGGTTCTTTCTTAGTACTGCATCTTTAATGGTCCATTTCCTCTTGTTGGCCAGGGACAAGCTGTAAAATTACCTAATGGTGCTTTAAGATACCTATTAAAGTTATCATCTGCATACCACATTTGTACTCCACACAGTGGTTTTTTTTTTTCTAGCATGGTTGTTCCAAGAGAGATAGCCACAAAGCCTCCGATTTCTATTTCACTTGCTTTTTAACATCAACAGCATTTTGAATTAGGTTTTTTCTTCTTTTTTTTAAAGCAGAAGCATGAAACTCTCTTAATGTTTACTTTTAATGTTGGTAGTCTCAAAGGAAAAGCTTGGAGTAGCTTTTAAATTTTCAGAAATTATTAATGATTTGATCACGTGACTATGTGAACGACAGAAACACGAGGTTCTTTGGATAAGCCTTACAGTGGATGCTGGGAATGTATAAGGCAGCACCTGACTGAAGGCAATGGACAATCTCAATCTAAAACCATATACAAAATTAACTCCGAGGAGTGTGGTGAAACTTTATGGCCTGAAGGAATAAAGTAAAGGGCAGTAGGAAAGTTTTAACAGTTTTTTGTGATCTTGAAAGTGGGAGGAGATGTTTATGAAAGTTCCAAACCAAGGGCACCAGATTATTCTTCATGATGCAATACACCTGAGCACTATGTTGAAATAATAGAAAATGGCTAAACTGCCAAATGAATGCCTGTAAAAGAAAGTCAAGCAGGCCGAGGTGTTATGAATGGGTGAGCTAAAACAATAAAGAGCAGGAACCCAGAGAATGCTGAAATAGATTGCACTCCAGCTTCAGAGGCCCCTGAAATTGATCATCCAAGAAAAATCTAAGCATTCATGTTAATGAGGTGTTTCTGCAGGGAATGGAATAATTAACTTTCTTACTGTTGCTTTACTTTAGAATTTGATGGTGGATGCCAACTTAGAGAAGGACTCAGTTTCTATTAACCCTGTAATTAATCGCTAGAAGAGAAAAAATTTACTCCAGTGAAAACAGGGTACCTCCCTTTTTCAGGTGAATTTGATGATAGAGAAAATCAACTTATTTTTGGCTAAAATAACCCTTGTTATTTTTTATAATAAGGGTTATTTAAAATAACACTTTTATTTGCTCTCTTCCAAAACTTTTGATCCAGTTGTGCATTTGGTATTTTTTACTTATTTTTCTTCAAAATTTTACTTAGCCCTGAATATATCTTAGAAAAGTCATTGGTGTAGGTCAAGTTATTGAATCTTTTGAAATCGTTTCTATAACTGTCTTTTGCTAATGACATTAGTATATTATTATTCTGCTTAGGTTTTGTTCTTTGAAAGAGGTAAGATACTTTTGCTTATTGATTTTCCAGAGTCATTATTAATTAAATTAGTGGCTAAGCTTTCTCTGGTTTCCAGGTACCAGATGGACCCCATGGCATCTGAAGAGCCAAGTTTTATCTATTATTGACATAGTGGAATAATCTGTTTAAATGATAGTAGCTCCTTTTGCACAATAGTAGGTTTTGAGTGCCTTGTAAATACAAGTATCTTTGGCCTATACTTTAACAGTAAACGCATATGCAGTCAAAATTTTTAAATTTTTTTTATATGTTTTTTTTCCTGGTTTGGAATTATGCTGGATCCAAAACCTGTCAGTCAATGATGGCTTTTCCTCAGCCTTCCCTGCATGTCTGTGTGTGAATTTCTATGTGTGTGTGAGTGTGCACTTGTGTTTGCCTGCTGATATAACCTGAAATTTCTTGGAAAGTGCTGTCATCTCTGAGTGTAAAGTCCTGCGTACTCTGGTTCCTTTTCCAGAATAATTTGAAATTACTTTCCTTTTATTAATCATCTCTTGATATGCACTGAGGATATTCTCATATACATATAAACTTCCTAAGTCAGCACAAAGGGTCAGAAAACACCTTGTATTAGAGAACATAAGAGCTATGGTGTGAGGAGTTAAGTTGCCTAACTATTTCTTCTAATGGCTCACTGAAAATGAATTTAGCACAGTAACCATCTTAAGAACAAAGTTTTCTTTTGTGATATTAACCTGTCAACTACAGCTGCTTATTAATGTCATGCTGAATTTTGTCAGATGTGGGGACTGTGTTTTTTGGTTAACTACTGAATATCTGTGTTCTGTGGACAGGAAGTGTGGTTCCGAGTGCATCATCAAGAGTGTGCTTCTTGCTGCTTCTGATAATGCTTCATTTTGCTGGCTCTTGCAGCCCTTCTGAAGGGGGGCTCTTAGAACAGCATGTGTCTTCCAGTGTCCCTGTGAAATTAATGGGCAACTAGAATCTTTGTTACTGAAAACATGAGGAGTTAGGGAAAGTAAAAGCTGTGCTGTGGTACATTCAGCATGGAAAGCCAAAACCTCATCATTGCCCAGAAATTGTCAGTTCATGGTAAGTATTGTATGAACAAGGCTATTAACAAGCAGGGAGGAATGATTTTCCATAGATAACTTGGCCAGGCTCCAGTGTTGTACGAACGTACATACTTTTTCCGTATGTTCAGTCAATGAGTTAATAAACTCCTTTTCCCTTCCTAAGATGTTACACTGCCAAATGGCTGCTATATTTTCTGTCCCGGAAGAAGCTGCATTTTGTTCACCTGCACTATGGTTTCTGCTTTCTGAAGTGTTCTAATGGTTTTCCAGTTAATTTAGGATACATATTTATATGTTAACGCCGTACAGACTTGCTCAAATGCAGTGATCCAACAAACCTAATTTTGTTACTATGGTGAAAGTGGATGTTCTGTGGCAGATTAGTTATACCGACACATAATCATGACTCTGCAGCTTTTTATGACAGTGTTCACTTTGCCTTGAAGAGTTACAGAGTTGTTCTAATGGGTTTATCAGGCTGTTTATTGTCTGGAAGAAAACTACCTTTGCTTGGAACAGGCAGCAAGAGTGTTCTGCTCTGTGTCATTGCGGAGTTTGTCTTCTGTTCCTCTGAAGCAGCAGCAGCAGAAGTAATCAGTAAAGGGTAGAAGATAAGACTGCAGTCACTTAACAGCCACTGTAAATTTGGTTGAAGTGCAAGGGATCTGGCTTATGCTATGCAGGAATTTAAGTCTCTGCACTCTGATTTCAGGGACAGTTTAATTCAGATGCTTTACATACTGTTTCATAGTATTTGCATTATAAGACTGGTTGTGTGGTGAAATTGACAATTAAATGGAAAATTTTAGTGCCCACCTATTTCCTGAAATAGAGCGTCAGAGAGAGCTGTTAGGGATGTTCAAATGCTGCAGTGCTTCCAACAATTTTCTGATTTGTAACCTGTTGCCTTTAGAATTCTCTGCAGGACAGCACATGAATACTTTTGTTGAAGAACTGACAGTGGACCTGCCTGTTCATTTATGTTACTGAAGAGTAACACTGTTACAGAGAAGTATTCCCATTTAAAAAGAAAGTAGTACACCATTTTGCTAAGAAAGTCATAGAATCTCAAGAGTGTTTTACTTTCTTCTGCTCCCTCTAATTTGACAGCAGAAGGGAGGGCAGTATCATGATGATTTAGGTACGTGGTAACGTAGATTAGTCCCTAATATTTTGCAGCTATCTACTTATTTATTTGAGGAACAAAGTCCAGCAAAACTAACGTTATTTTCGTTGGCCTTTGAGATAGGTACTTCCTTGACTAACACACTGTGTCAACATTACACATTGGCTTATCTCAGGATAGATGCTTTTGCAGGAAAGGGAATCTTTTGCAAATTTTGATGCTTTGGGTACATGGGAGGAGGAAGAGTTGGAAGGTTTTGGTTCAGCTAACTTCTCAATGTTGTTAGATTCTGGTAACTTGTTTTCTTGCCAGTTATTGCAATTATGGAAACAATTCTTACTTTACCAGGTTGTTACATTTTTAAGCGGTGTTTGCAATAGAATAGTGTCAATGCTTTTGACAACAGAGAACTCAATCTGTTTGTCCCCCACATGTATTTTTTAAAAAGAATTGATTATGATTGTGACATGCAAAAGGATTTTCAAATGTCCATCAAAATTTCTGTGCACAATTGCCAAAGGACTTAACAGCCACTCTTGAGTGAAGCAAGACTTCGAATATAGGAGGTAAAATTGGTTATGTGTTGAGTTTTTCGTGGGTCTGGGTCTTCAAAGAGACAAGAGTAGTTGTTGGTTGCTGTAAAGTTGTTTATTGCAGGAATATATCAGTCTGGAAAGTAGAGAGTTCAGAGGATGAAAGTCCATGCTAAAAGCTTTCTGGCATAGAGTCCTGAGCAGAAACAGCAGTAGCAACAGTAGCTAGGCAGTCATTTTGCTTGCATGTTACAGACAGGAGTGTGGGCCAGTTGAGAACTGCAGGTAATGTGGCAGACAAAAGGCCCAGTTGTTCTCTCTGGCTCCTCAACATTGTCTTTCTTGTCACTTATGCATTCTGATTCTTGCCTAGAGAAAATCAGGCAACAAAGACCAGCTGTATAATGACTTTTCTTCTGTTTCCTCTCTAATCTGTGCAATTGACCTACTCCAGAGGCATTGTGGTGTATATTGAATAAGAAGATTCAAGATTTATATGTCAGATGAGATAAGATGTTTGCCTGTGGCATTAATCTCAGACCTTTAGCTACCCTCCTTTATCCCTACCTAATTTAATTTCTTTAACTTTTAATCTCTCTTTCTTAATCCATCTTTTTTTTTCCATTTTGCAAAAAAACAATTTTTGCATCAGCAGGATTTAAACTAGGACCTTCACCATGACATTAGAACATCTGCATGGTTTTAAACCAGCAGACCATTAGCTTACTGGTAATCATTGCACATGATGTTTAGAATATATTTCCATGTGATTGTGATGAGCTTTTTGAGCAGATAGTTGTAATTGTGCCTGTGGAGAGTGAGTCATGAGAAGAAGGCCATGACATTCCCTGCAGTTATGCGGGTGGAATATACAAAGAAATAAGACAAAAGGTCAATGTCATGATTCACTTTTCTAGCACTGTGCTGTATGTCTGTATGATGATGGATAGATTAGATCTGGATCCTCACTCCAGCACAGGAGCAGATCACCTCACAGCAAACTAAGAAAATGTAAGGAATGAAGTTGAGATCCAGAGAGCCATGAGTATATGGCTGATTTCAAAAAAGAAAGGAAAATCTCTCTATTTTCTGATGACTTAAGAAAGATTTAACATCTTTCTTAAGACCTTAGGGACTGTATTGGTCCAGTTGAGTTTTGTAAGTTGCAGAGAGCCCTGTTTTATGCGAGAAGTAGCCTTTCCAGCAAGTGAACAGAAGCAAAAAGACCAAAGGAGTAGGGGGAGATTGGCACTTAGAGGAAGTAGCATGGTTGTTCTGCCATGCTGCTGTGGTAAAAAAACAGATAGGTCGGATCAAGAAAGACTATAAAGCCCTGGTGAGGCAGGTGAAAAGCATCCCAAGTCTTCCCCATACCCAAGTCACCTCCTCATCTGTCCTCCCTGCTAGAGAAATCAGGACAGCCAGAGGCAGATACAACATGCAAATCAGTGTCGGGGTTTGTGCCTGGTGATATCAAGAAGGCTTTGGCTTTTATAACAGTGGGTTGTGTTTTTATGATTTTTAGCCTGTTACAGGGGAATGGGATCCTCCTGGCTAAAAAGGGCAGAGAGTCTTTGGCAGCACGCTGGCCAGTTTGGTGCAATGGGCTTTAAACTGAAGGACTCAAAGACTGGAGTCCAAAAGGCAGCAATTGTGCCATTGCTTCCTCCTGGGGAGCAGGTCATAGCAACCAGTGCAGAGACAGATGTTCACTGGCTGGAGTTGAGGATCAAAGCACAAAACACATTGTGGATGCTTACGGTTACAGTGAATCCTGTTACACCCCTCCTGGGGAATGTGGTTGCTGAATTATATTATTTTATATATATAGTAAGACAGATAGATAGATAGATAGGTAGATAGATATTAGTGCCATACAAAGGGATGCAGCATGGGAAATAAATAAGAAGAACTGGAAATGTATGTGCCTGCAGGGCCATGATCTCATTGCAATTGCTGAGACATGGTGAGATTGCACACATGACTGGAATATTGCTGTGGATGGGTATGATGGGAATCTGCATTTTAGTAAGGACAGGTCAGAGAGGTAAGGTGGTAGAGTTGTTCTTTATGTGAGACAGTAACTGGAATGTATCAAGCTCTACCTAGCTGAGAATTTATGGGCAAGAATTGAGAGACAGGCACAATTTAGGTGGCACTTGTGGGTATTCACTGTAGACTACATGATCAGAAGGAGGAAGTTGATGAGGCTTTCTGTGAGCTGTTAGAAATAGCTTTGTGGTCACAAGCTCTGGTTCTCCTGAGGGACTTCAACACCCTGGTATTTGCTGGAGGGACAACACAGCCCAGTACAGTTTTTATCTCCAATAAACTCTAGGAAGTTCCTGCAACTTATTGAAGATAACTTTTTGATGCAAGTGGTGGAGGAGCTAGCAAGGAAAGGTGTGTTGCGGGACCTTGTATTAACACACAAGGAGGTACCAGTTGAAAACATAAAGGTTGGGAGCAGTCAACCCTAACGATTCTGTGATTCTGTGATCTGTCACCAGAGCACATGGGTGCAGCTTTTCAGCAGGGCTGCATCATCCCTTAGTACAGAAGTGGCATGTATGGCCCACACTCCTGAGAGCTACAGGTACACAGTCATATTCACTGTGCTTGCTACTGGTTAATATCATGCCTATCTAAGTCCCACTGTATTATTTCCCAATTGCATATGTAATTCTGAGTTAAAGGAACTTCTGCTGTATGACTGAAACATTTAAAAGCTGCTTGCACATTCTTGGGACATATTGGAGAACTCTAGGGTTTCAAAAGCCAGCTTAACCAAAAGGATCCTTTTGTTACTTTCTTCCATTATGGCAGCACTGAATCAAGGCTACCATTTCAGTCATGTAGAAATACTTCTTTCAGAAAGAATCAGCTAGCTCAAAGTAACATCTTTATTTGTCTTTTAATAACCATAACTAAACAGTCTAGTTTGACAAGTTTACTTTCTGTCTCTTTACTGTATCACATTGCAGATAGTAATACAGTCAGTCTTTTAAGTGGATTAGAAAGGGGAAGGGGATAAGCCCAGGCTCTCTAGAGATGAGCCTGGGGGTGGACATACCAGATTTGGGGGTGCAATGGACAGCCCGGCTGAAGTACACCTACACCAATGCGTGTGGATTACAAACAGGAGAAGCTGGAAAACACTGTAAAGCAGAAAAGCTATGATGTATTTGCCATCACAGAAACTTGGTGGAATGACTCCCATGACTGAAGTGCTGCAACAGATGTCTATAAACTCTTCAGAAGGGACGGGCAAAGCAGCAGAGCGGGTGGGCTGGCACTGTACATTAGGGAGTGTTTTGATTGTATTGATTGATGATGATGATGATGATGATGAAGGTTGAGTGCTCATGGGTGAAGATCAGGGCAAAAATCAGTAGGGCGGGTAGTAGGAGTTTGTTAAACCACCCAGCCAGGATGAACAGACTGAGGCATTCTTCAGGCGCTGGCAGAAGTCTCTCAGTCTCCAGCCCTAATACCTGTGGGCAACTTAAACTTGCCAAGTGTCTGCTGGAAATACAACACAAGGCAGAGAGCAGTCTAGAAGGTTCCTGAAGTGTGTGGAAAACAACTTCCTTACACAACTGGTAAATGAGCCTGCTAGAGGAGGTGCCCTGCTAGATTGGTTGACTGTGAGCAGAGAAGGACTAGTTGGTGATGTGGTGGTCAGTGGCTGTCTTGGGCATAGTGACCATGAAATGTTAGTTTTCAATACTGGGTGAAGTAAGGAGAGGCACCAGCAGAACTTTCACCTTGGTCTTCCAGAAGGCACTTTGACATGTCTAGGAGATTGATTGACAAGAATCTCTTGAGACTCAGCCCTGAAGAGCAAAGGAGTCCGGGAAGGCTGGATGTATTTTAGAAAGGAATTGTTAAATAATCAGAAGCAGGCTGTCCCCACATGTAGAAAGACAAGTTGTCAGGAATAAGATTGACCTGGTTAAACAGAGAATATCAGCTGGAACTTAGGGAAAAAAAGAAATCTATTGTCCCTGGAAGAAGGACCAGATAACTTCACTGAACTGTCAGGATGCAGTGAGGCCATGGAGGGAGAAGATTAGAAGGGCCAAAGCTCAGCTAGAACTTGATTTGGCCTCCAGTTCAGGACAGGGGAAAAACTTTCTATAAATACCTTGGCAGCAAAAGGAGGGCCAAGGGGAGTTTCCATCACTTGTTGAATACAGAGGGTAGTGTAGTGACAAAGGATGTGGAAAAGGCTGATGTACTTAATGCCTTTTTTGTCTCAGTCTTTAATATCAAGATCAGTTGTCCTCAGGATATGCAGCCCCCAGAGCTGGAAGCTGGGGACAGGGAGCTGAATGAAGCCCAGATAATCCAGGTTGAGGTGATTAGCGACCTGCTCTGCCAGTTAGACACAACTCTATGGCACTTGATGGGATCCACTCCACAGTAGTGAAGGAACTGGCAGAAGAACTTGCCGAACTCCTCTCAATCATATATCAGCAGTCATGGTTAACTGGAGAAGTTCCAGCTAACTGGAGGTGGGAATTGGTCACTCCTGCTGTGCCTACAGTGAGAGGACAAAAGGAAATGGCCTTAAACTGAGACAGGGAAGATTCAGATCAGTGATTAGAAAACAAATTTTGCTGCCAGGTGGTCAGGCACTGGAATAGGTTGCCTGGGGTAGGTGGTGGAGTTGCCATCCCTGGAAATGTTCAAGAGGTGCCTGGGTCTGGTGCTGGTGATGTGGTTTAGTGTTGCAGGGACTACAGTCATAGTTCTGGGTGGACAGTTGGACTGGATGATCTTGTGGGTCTCTTCCAACTTTGATGATTCTAAGGCAAGCTCTGCTGTGGCTGAAATGAAGGAGACAGAACAGGTTTCTTAACAAACCAAATGATCTAAATCTAAGTTAGTCCCGTCCCAAGAGCCACTTGTAATTACTCTGTTCTGTGGCTGATTTATTTATAACTGTAGAGTTGCAATGGGAACAAAACATTAGGCCAAATTCTGACCTCAGAATATAAATCTAGAATCATTTTGCTATGATTTTTTTCAATTTTGATGGCATTACTTTGAGTTCATTCTATTGTAATTGAGGTCAAAATCTGTTCTCTTTTATCTAATTTTGAGCACAAAGAGCAGCAGGGTGTATGTTCAAAATAGGGCTGTAGACACCTCAATATGTGCATTTGTACCTTGAGGCTGACCAGATTTTGAGCCTCTTCTATGTGCCAGGGACAAACAGACAGGCTGGTAGGCTCTTCAAGGCTGAGTGTAGGTAGCTCACTACACAGTTATCAGTTGCTTTCAGTGATACTAGGAGATGCTTTTTCACTCTTTAGGATACTGTATTAGTTTGTAAATCAGTTTTGCCCTAAGTGGAAAGAAATCAGAGAGCTACTACCAATTCTGCTGTACCCGAATGATATACTTGTGATAGCAGCAATGCTTCACTTATTATTTAAATGAATCAGACACAACTCCACAAAATAGGAGAAATTCTGCAACAGCAAGTGAAACTACACAATTTGTCTGAAATCTTGATTCTCATGAGCAGCAGGAGGAAACACTGCAAGTTTATTATGAATCCTAGGCTGTTCTATACCAGTTATCTTTTTTAATATGTTGTTTACATGTTCTCAAATTGACTGTATAATGCATCTAAAAAACTGTCAGATAAAAGTCCTCTCTTGCAGCAGTAACAGTGCTCTGTGGCTTTTGCACTTACTGTCTGTAACTGTGAACTGGGAACATGAAGAGAAGTTAAAGGATTTTTCAGCTTGGTTTATTCAGATTGTTTTAGTCAGTTAATACACAAGTAGGAATGTCTTTATTACAGCAACATTCTTCAGTAACAATTATGTGTCAGCCCTTGGAAGATGAAACTTATTCTCCATTATTCTCCATTTTGAAACATACCTGTTTTGGATTAGAAAATACAGTGCTTTCAAGAATTCATCTCTCAGTTCAGCAAACCAGTTCGCAGTGAAAAGTGCCAGTTATTCCCCTTCTCCCTTTTTTAAGTCTTGACATTTTTGGGGGGTGTATTTTTAAATTTCTGGTATGGGTATATTTTACAGAAATGTAAGGCAAGTTGCTGTTGTAATCATAACTGAATTTACCTATGCTCTGATGGCTGGAATGTGAATGTGATCTCCCTAGTTAATGAGCAACTATTTGGGGTTTCTATTATATTTTTCATAGATTATGTCTATTTGCCCTTGGAAATAACAACAATTATTATAATCCAGGTGCTTGGCTAATTGTGTGGAGTTGCAGTTTAAACATTGTCAAGACATCTGTACATACTGTCATTTCTATAATTTAACCATGTCTCAGTTCATGTCTTGAGCATTCAAGCCTTCTCCTTAGTGACCTTCCATAATAGCTTTGGCATTTAAATGAATGGATTTGACAACAAAAAAACAAACATTTCTTAAGAAGATAAAGTAGCTGTGCTTTGATAGATGCAGCTATTTTTCTGATCCTTGGTTTGTATATCAGGAATAAGAAGGGCAGCACTGCATCTCTACAAGCCCCTAAAAATTATTTCAAAAGGATTTTGAAATATCTGGTGAATCCAGTACAGGCTGAAAAACCTCAAGACATTTCCCAACTTTATCTGCACCTCAGCAATGGCAAATGTAGAAGCAGTTCAGGGATACTTCTGCAGGCTGATGTGTTTCTCTGCTCACATGCTGATGGACACACCAGTGTTCATATCCACAGTGGATATATCCTGGTACCTCCTTTGGCAGGGATTCCAAAATAAGATGCATGGTTATGTTGATCAGATGCAGACTGGTTACAGCCACAGTTGGTAATTTATATCATCTGTAATCAAAAATCTGGTTTTGGTATGGAAATTCTCTCTGTATATCCTCACATCACCCTCAGTGAAACTGGGCAGTTTTTCCATTAATTAATCACTCTTGTGAGTGCTGAGCAATATTTAACAGGAGACTAAAATTTGAAAAGTAGAAAGCTTGTGAAAGTGTTGATTTCTGCCAATAATAAATGTTTTTCTTGTTCAAAGCATGAACTGGGCTTTTAGGCATTATGGAAATGCTTGGCTGTGAAGTGGCTTTTTTTTTTTTTTTACGAAGTAATAGCTGCATTTATGTGGTTCAAATCCAACTAAAACATGAATTAGATAACTAAAAAATCAGGAGACTGTGCAACCGAGTAGAGTAATAGCAAAGTGTGGGACACATATTGAGAAAGTAAGAAAATTACAGCCTGAAAAAATATTCCAGGCTGGAGCTTCTCAGCTCTGTTCCCAGCCGATAAGCTGGTCCAGCTCAAGGCTAGGGAGAATTTCTCCCAGGGTGATAATTTGGTCAAAATAAAAAGGAATTAATAACAAGATAGAACACCTGTTGTGGTACGTGACCAGGCCCTGGGAATGGGGTGCCTTCTCTCTGAGCCAATCACCTTTTCTCTACGCTTGGAATTGCGAGTCATGCTATAAAACCAAGTGTGTTTCTGAATAAACTTGTCTATTTCTTCCTGTCATGAAAAACCACCGTGTAGCTGTGCCTCTTATTTCCACCGCACTTAAAGGGTTAAAACCCCTTTCCACGGCTACAGCAAAGTTCTGAGCATGGGACTAAAGTCATTATGTCTGGAAGACAATCATAGAAGGAGATGAAACTTTAAGATTTTGGGGACAGCTTAGTGGCACATAACTCCATGCAACATTAGTCTTTAATGGAGAGCAGTTCTGTAGAAATTATTCATGCCCCATTATTGATGCCTGACAGTTTATTAGTAAATGATGCTTTTGCAGCTGCTTTGGAGTCTCCAGCCACAAAGTAGTGTAACTTGAGAAGTTTTTTGAAAGAGCCATTCCTGTATCTCTTCAAGATATTTTCTATTAAAAGAGCAATCAGATTGGTACATGTAACTGGGAGGAAGTTGAAAGCAAAGGGATCCTTCTGTCAGTTATTTCAAATTTGTTATTAAATTTGATGCTGTCAAATGCCACTGTTGAGTAATTTGAGCAGGAAGACTGTGTTACATCTAAGAAGTGCTCTGCTGTATCACTTTGAGGAGCAGTTATTGCATGACATAAATCCATTGAGCTTAATAGGTTGGTGTGCACTGAGGTGAAAATTGCCTTTCTGAATGTTACAATACTGGATGTATTCATTAAATTATGCATAGGAGAAAAATAACTTGTTCCTGTCAGTTTTGATCCATTAAAGTTGTTAAGTATTTGGCTATCTTTGGTGCTAGCTGTCACATAAATGTAACCAGAAAGTGGTCTTCTGGATTGGAAAGGAGGGCTAAGTTGTTATAACCTAGTTTGTAGTTACAATCTCATACTTGGCAGTAAAGCTTTTGTCTTGGGAGGATGGCAGCGTGGTTATGACAACCTTGCCTTCTCTATTCACAGGTGTTCCCTTTCCAAAGAACTTTCTCCAGATCTGCAAGAAGATACTCTGTCGGCTTTTTCGGGTGTTCGTTCATGTCTACATCCATCACTTTGACCGTATCATCCTTATGGGGGCTGAGGCCCATGTCAACACCTGTTACAAGCATTTTTATTATTTTGTGACAGAACTCAACCTCATAGACCGGAAAGAGCTAGAGCCTTTGGTAAGTGTGCAGTTTGGGCAAAAGCTCTAGGAAATTTTCCTCCTCCCTTCACCAAGACTTTTTCATCCTTGTTGCAGTGAGTTTCCTTTAGGAACAAGGTCTGTCGTTCAACATAAACATTCTAAAGGGATGAACTCTGCTTCTTTGCATAGACACATTCCTTCTGCTGCAGGATTTCTGAAATCCTTAGTAGGGTCTTTAGAAAGAGAAAAGTGCAATGTATGTTGTATGGAAAAATACAAAGTGGAAAATCCTGGCATTTGAAAAAGAAGTTTTCTGTTTCTGTCTTCTGTTTCTTCCTGTACTAAATATTTAGAAAACAATTTTATTTTGTCTGTTTTCACTGCTCAGTAGCAGCATCTCATAGCAGTAACTCATAGCAGTCATTTAAATGCATGTAAAGGGAACAGTAATCTATATAAAGGTGAATTTTGAGGGTTTTTAAGTCTTTAAGTAGGTGTTCTTGAAGGTATTGAGTGTGTTAGATCCAGAGCACACTCTGAGATAGATGAAGTGAGACAGATGTTTAGATAATTAACAGTTTAACAAAACCAGACACTTCCTTATGGACTGAAATAGATTTAAATTAAAATCGTTGTTTCCAGAAACAAGGCCCCAGAAATGGTTGCAAATATAAATAAAAAAAGTACAAGCAGAGAAGGAAAAGTAAGGGACCATTCAGAAAGCAGTTCAAATCCTCACTGTGGATGTTTAGCCAACTTCAAAAGGGATCAGAGAGACATTTCTCCATAGGTCAGAATATGGAATATACTGTATCACTTAGCCAATTAGAAATCACTGGGTTTTCTTTTTTCTCTTTCTTTACACAGAATCACAGGACAGCTGAGGTATTGGCTAGCACATGTGGATATCATGTAGTCCAAATCCCTGTGTCCTCTAGAAAGGATACCCAGGACCATATAATGTTATAGTTGTTTCACATAAAGGCACATGGCAAAGCTGTGTATAGCATAGTTGATTATGAAACAGTTCTGAAAGTGCAGCAAAATGTTGTCTGCCTGCATTTCTACAGGAATTGGAGCTAATTGTTGCAGGTGTGGTTCTTGTATATACTTACAGTGATTGGAGGAGAGTCTGTGAAGTAAGACAAAACGTATCATCATGTTTTCAATAGTTTGCAAGGCCCACTGAAAGACACTTCATTTGGCAAGTACTGATAAGCTGAAATCTATCTATGGTTTTTTCTGCATAGGAGAATTTAATATGCTGTATAAATATGTCCTAAGAGATAGAAGGCAGCCCTGCTAAAGAGAGTTTTTCTGCCAGACTTGTGATGCTCAGTTAGCCTGCAGCTATTAAATACTGAAGCTGAATCATAAGCAAGATACAAACGAGAATATCTCAGACGTAGGAAAAGAGGTGATCTTAAATCTGTTACAAGAGCTTTAGAATACAGAGGGGACAAAAATCGTTTAATGCTGCAGTTAGTGGATATCAATACCCCTGCACAAAGCTGACACATGAAGGTGTGGGGCCAGAGTGGTACAGGAGGTTACTCAAGTCCAGCAGCAGAGCAAGATGGGAATGTGCTCCAATTGGTGTGTGCTTTCCTTTTGTATTCCTCCCTTCACAGAATTATTCCTGGGATCATAATGTGATTATTAACTTTGCTGGGATTCACCATCTCCCAAATAAATGTTTCACTTGCTTCCCTCTTCCTGTCCTTGGGTGGGGGTCAGCAGTGTGGAAATGCAGAAAAAAAAAACCCTGCCTGTATTTTTCTCTTCAGCTGAGCAAGGAGAATAGAAAGAATTGCCAGACAAAGCAGGCATTACAAATAGTCTTGAATTTTAATGTGGTAGTTGAGGACAACCTGTGGACTGCCAGGTTCATCATTGACAGGAAATGAGCCTGCATTATCTCCCTTAATTAGAAAATGGGCCAAGAGATGATTAAATAAACAGACTGCCACATGCTTTAATAAATGGGAAGATGACTGATTTATCAACAGAACTTTAAGAAAGGAGATTAACTGGGGAAGCTGGCAGTAGATGAATCATAATATTAGTCTGTAGCACTTATGCTCTATGTTTAAAATAGATTTTATCAGTCTTTTGCAACCCAGTGCAGCAGTTACAAAATCAGAGGAAGCAAATAATTCAAGCAGGGTTCTCTCTTCCATCGGAGAGTTGCATAACTTGTCCTTTCTGCAGTCAAAGAGGTGGTTATATTTTCAAACACTACATGTCATTCTCCCATACCCATCAGCAGGTTAATTTGACAGATTCTTGAACCTTCCATAGAGTTGTTTTGTATGGAGACAAAAGAGGAAACCAATATGGTCACTGACCACACAGTGGGTCCTGAGTCAAAAACACATGTCTAATTGGTTAATTAGAGACAAAGAAGTGTATGATTTCTTTTCTACCGCCAACAGACTGACAAGGCAGCACCATGAGAGCTCTCAGACGACCTTTAAAGTATACCTCCATGGGGAGGTTATGGGGAAACGTACTTTGCTTTAAGATTCGTTGTTTTGTGCCATTTCCCTGTAGTTCACCTTAATTCAGTTCTGAGCCTCTTCCAGTGGCCAAAACACCATAGGCATGGGGGTGCCTATTACCTCCATCCCACCCTCAGCCTTTGTAGGTGACAGCTTGTCGAACTTCAAACAAAGCATCTAAATATACTTTTTAGTGAGAATCTTTATACAGCTGCCTCAGCACATCAATTTGTTGTTCAAACATTAGCACAGCTACAGCAAGTATAACCCCTCTACTTCCTTACAGTGATCCCTTTTCTCTGACAATGCACTCTACAGTATATAGGACTTAAATGAGCAAGCTTTTATGAACCTGGCCTGCTGGGGGCTGATGGGTCCATCTGTCAGAGGAGGGGAAGAGCATCTTCGGCCACAGGCTTGCCAAACTGATGAGGAGGCCTTTAAACTAAAGGTGCCAGTGGGAGGGAAACCTCAGTCCATCCATACCAGTTTGATAGCAGTGCAAATCAGTTCGTTTTCCAACAGATTCCTAAATAACTGGAAACTATTGATGGTAGCAAAATTTTCTTCTGAGGTCAGGGATAATAGACAGCAGAATACAGTAATCTGCTTCACTTATTATTCTCAATAATTTTTAAATATATCATATCCTATGAAAACACTGAGCCTTTTCTCAAAGTAATTTTTATAAACATTTTTTCATAGGAGCAGAAACTAGTAATTACATTTGAATTAAAAAGCAGAGAACAATATTGCTTACATGCACTGTTCTGCTTACTTTTGAAATGGTGATTTCATTTAGATGCAGAGGCTATCAGCCACGTTAGCAACTGGAGCTGGAAGTGGTAGCCATCAGTGGAACTGAATGTATAAAAATGGTGAAACCACCATGAGCATGGACTTCATCTGCAGGATAAACAAGGACATTAGGATTTTCTTGCTGCATTATTCTCAGTGTAAAAGCTTCCATTGACTATATAGCGTGATTGGTTTCTGAAAACATTTTCATCTGATATTCAGAGCTGCTTAAAAGTCATCATAACATGGAAGTCAAGATAGCAAATCAAGAAGTCTCTGTTTTCACACTAGTTCTGCCAAGTCTCCTGTCTGTTTCAGGATGGGCCAATTAACAGCACTGTAGTCATATAGTGCTCAGGTGAACACGAGAATTTCTCTGTTATGCTTTTAGTTTTTCCAGGGTTGTAGACCTCATTAATATCAGTTCCCCAGCTCTGTAACTCTTGTCACTCTGTCCATGAGGCCAAACTAGCTACTGGTATAGGTCTAAGTTATGTCTTTTCACTAAATAATTAGCAGTTTTGCTGCATCTTTGTTTATACCACAAAAAAATCTTTGCTCGTCAGGCAGTTCATTGCCAGAAATGCCATAGATGTAGTAGAAATACTATAAACATAACACTTCTGGCACTAGCTTCATACAGTACTCACAGTTGAAAACTCAGCTGTAGGAGGTTTAGCAAAACATGGCAAAATTTTGACATAGGTGGTCTCAGATGAAGCACAGCTGAGTGAAACAGGATGATTAGTAGAGATTTTTATGCAGACAAAATTTTCAAGCATATATTTTAAAATAAAAATATTCCTTTTTAATTCACTGGAGTTTTTTTCCAAAATATTGCTTTGTCTGCTTAGTTCTTTTTTTTATGTTTATGGTGAAAATTAGAATGTGCAATTTTCCAGTCCATAGTCTTTGTATATCCGCTTACAGTCTTCATGAAAGCAGTGAAGGTATCCACAAATCAGTAGAGTCTGAAATACAAATTACTTGCCAGTCAGCAGAAGACAGTTTGAACTCAAGAGTCCAGGAAAACTAATTCCATTATAGTTACTGTGTTCCTGTCCTCACTATCCATTATAGCTACCCAGTTTTACTTTTATACTGATGCTCATTGCCGTCAAAGTACAGCACTTCAGATCTTTTCAAGGTGTCCTGTGTTATCTCACTTAGAAGAAGCAAGAAAACAGTAATATTAAGACGTCGTTTTAAAGATACCTCTGGCTGTTTATCCTTCCAGTGTGCTGTGTGTGCTGCCTGGATGGCTTAAGCTTTGGGCAGGGAACACACAATGTTTAGTCTTGTGCAGACTTGTTCAGTCACTGCTGCCAAACAAGTGTTTTTTTCTTTCAGAAATGCAAAAAAAACCCAACCAACCAACCAGCCTATAAACCCTAACAACCTAGCATTTCCTGTCCCTGGTCCTGTTATGGTGTTAAAATCCAACAGGATTTTCTTTACATTGTACAAGCAGTGAGAATTTCTCAAGAAATGAATTGATCACTAAATAAAGAAGAAACCAGTTATAGGTAAATGCTGTCTTTCCCATGTCTTGCAGGAAATTAGAACGAAATTTAGAACTCTAGGACTTAACATTTCTGGAAAACAGAATTCTCAACTCTGCTGCTCAAAGAAAATAGACCCTTAGGGTGCAATGCCATGGTGGATTTTCTGAATATATAATTTCTGGCACACTTTTTTAGTGACTATTACTATGGCATCAGCTGCTTTGCTTGCACTGAACTGAAGAGAGAAGGACTTTCCTAGGGAGATTTTGGTTAACTGTTATAAAAATGCCTATGATTACTTTTCTTTAGCTCTTAACAGCTTAATATCTCCCTTCGGTAGTCTAGCTGTCATAAGGGAATTGTGAAGACGGTATTAAAAAGAAATTCCAAAAACTACTTTACTTAACTAAAAGTATGTGTTTTCTTAATTTCAACAGTACTTGTTGAGTGACTCTATTAGTTTTATTGAGTGTTGGATTGGACTGTTATTATTCTCTAAACTCTCAAGGTCCAGAAAACTGAGAAACAGCAAGTCCACTTTTTCTAATTGACAAAGGAAAAAATCTCATGTCACATGAACTTAGAAGTCCTGCAAAAGAAAAAAGAAAGGACAAAAGAGGTATTTATTGTGCCATTCAATTAGATCTGTTAGTGTATAAAATAAAACATGCAACAAAATAGTTCATAGTATAGAACTAACGTGTCTCCTAACAAATGTTATGCAAAATTTTATGCTAAATATAGTTGTAGTGTTGGCTTATTCACTCTGCATTATTTCAGTCTGAAAAGCCACACATTTCAAGTCCATTTAATAGGGTAAGGTACACTAAACCCAACTTTATTTTATTGTTACAGAAGACAAAAACATGCAGAAGGTGAAAATATCTCCTTGGAATATTTTAGGTGATTTTAGGCAAGTCAATCATCCAAATGCATGTTCTCTGCATCTAGCTGGGTCTACCTGTACTCACAGGTATATTTGGCAGGGTAATTTCCTGATCCTGTTCCTGCTTGCAGTCAGTTGATAGAATACCATTGTCATCAGTGATAAGGGTTTACATTTGCAGACAGGAATATTATCTGTGTACTGCTAACATCACCAAACAGATTCAGGAGGAACCAAATAGGATTATTGTCAGCCTGTCCTTAGCTTCAGAATAACTATCCTCAAGCCAAAGACGTTGTCTGAGAGATTAATTTGATGCTGTGCATCATGATAATTGAGACTCATTTAAGTGGAAGACATCGTGAAACCTAACAAAAGAAATACCTGAATGATCAATATACCCACTGGACAGCAATTGCCAGTCTGTTGGCGTTTTTTTCAGTCAGGATACAGAGAGAGGGACAATGAAAGAAGTAGAGGAATTTTTTTTTTTACTAACTTTGGAGAGAACAATTTCTAAACGAATATTCAGGGCATGGTTCTAACTAAAATGTCCATTAAAAAAAAAATTTTGTAGAATATAGATTACTTGTGCAGCACAGGATCACAGACCTCATGATGGATGCTATTGCATTGAAAACAGCTTCTTTTGTCATCAGGATACAAAGAGCTTTGTCCACATGTTAATTATTTGTTAACTGTTAGGAGGTTTGTTAAGAAAACATCAAAAAAAGCTGCAGATGTCATAACCATTCGTGCTCTGAAGAACAAATCTTTCTCTTCTACATCTGCAGTTATTATTTGAACTACAAAAAGACTGTGAGCTGGCTGCATTGAGGCATCACTGGCCCTCTCTGTGTGCATATAACATTCCCTGTGGCTGTGGCTTGCTTTTCTGTCCATGTGAGTAGGGAGGAGAAAGATGTGTCCCTGTGACACTTGTGTTGCTCAGCAGAGCCTTCTAGTCATGAACCTCAGATCAGGTTGGATTGGACTGTAATGAGTCCATAAACTGGGAGGCCTGTTTCTGCCTTTCTGCCCAACACTGTGCATTGCTTCACAGCATGGTTGAATAGATTCTAAGTTTCCTACCTGTGAGAATGTGGTTAATGCTGGGCAATGGTTTTGGGGGTTTTTTTGGTTGCAGTATTTGGAGATATGAGTGGCCGGCTCCCTGTGGAGTCCCTAAGCTTGCAAGTGGACGTGGCATGGTGCCCACTGCTGGCATGTCCTTGCTCTTGGCCACTTGGTCAGGTCTTCCAGGCTGATGGGTGCCTCCAGGCAAGGTATCCCTGCCTGTCAGCAGGTAATGCTGTTTCTCTATCCACTTTTTTGCTGACACACTTGTATATGCATTTAAGAACCTCACTACGTTTAAAACAGTTGTCAAAGGGTTAAGATGTTTCCACATTATCCTTAGGCTTGCTAACTGACAGCAGGAGGAGCTGTCAAGCCATGCTTTTTGCTTCGGTTTGGAGTGAGAATGGGACTCAGGCACTGAAGGAAGATTTAAGCTAAAACAACACTGGTTTTAATGAAGGTCATTATTGCATTTATTATTTTTTCTTATAGACGTTTTCTTATAGGTGTTCTTATAGAACACTAGTATTTATACTGTTTTTTTTCTTCATCTACTTTCTCATCAGCTTTTGCACAGAAGGGGCCTCTGGCTTCTTTTGTACACTGGTAGAATGGCGATGTTTGTTTGAAGGTTGTTTGCCTTGTGTTTTGCCAGCTATATATTATACTTGCATGAGCATAGAAACAAAATTTTCTTAGAAGAACACCATTCTTTATGGGAAATTCATTCTTCTTGTAATCTATTCAGATGCAATCAATATCTTCCCAGAGGTAAATTTGTCATGTTAAAAAGAGATTTCCTCAGCTACTCCTGGCTATGTTGCATTTTTTCCATTCTTCTCCTGCTTCATTTAAAGGTGAAATGAAGACTAAAAATTAAAATAGTTAGGTGTGGATTTATGTGCTGAATGTATCTGAAATTTATGTTGGAGCATTATGGAGGAGAGAGGACCAGACACTCTTCAGTTATAAATATTGATTACCTTTTTAAATATTCCTTTTTTCCCTTTATCTGTGAATGAAATCAAGTTGATACTCCCTGAAAAACATTCAGGAATGTGTCCTTCCATGAAATCACAAACAGTAGCAAAACAGATAGATTCCTGATGCTTACAGAGTGGCTTGTTAGCTTATTAGCATTAATTCCAGTGAGTAAGTAAGTACTTCAAGGACTTGATAAAGAATAGCAAATCTTTCTCTTTATGTTCCTTATAAGTGAGTTCTGTGTTAAATTCTCCTCAGTTACTGGTCTTGGACATAGTCAACGCATACAATGTGTCTAGGCTTCTGGTTTGGATTTTCGATTTGAAAAACTTTCATTGCCCTCTTTTTTTGAGTTAACTGTGTAAGCCAGAATTGAAAGCAGGAACACATATGAATGTATTAATGCAGAATAATGCTCTGGAGTGTCTTGTAATTAATTTTCAAGAGGAAGTGCATCTGCTATCAAAAGCTCTGGTATGGAGAGTTTCTGTTAATGAGCACAGAAGGACTTTAAAAGTTTTCAATATGTTTTCAAGTGCTCATGTGTGCCTATCTGTGTCTCTGTGTTTGATTTTCTGATTCCCTTGTCTGTCTAGACTTTATATTTCATTCAATATCCAGCTGGGACTGGTTATCAGAGCACCTTAAGGCAAAGAGCATTTCCAGTCTTCCTGCCTTTTCAGAAGAGTCAGTTGATAGCTGGTTGTCATTTGCCATGTTTGGGAAATACTCTTATGTGCTTTTAATCAATAATTGTTAGTCAGGAACATACTTCTACACCTTCCCCAATTTAAAATAAATAGTGACATTTCAGAGATGCACAAACCCAAGAAGACTCAGGAGACACTGAAGAACATTCTGCTTTTTATTAAAGACAGTGCTCACCTAAGGCTATGCAGCAGCAGAATAAGTAAGGATCGGATCTTTGGTGAGGTTTGAGAGGGACTGTTCCGCAGAGTTAAGTGGAGGGGGGACTGTGTGCTAAGTTCTCTGGTGCCCATCAGAATCAGTGAGAGATATGCCAGCAAGTTCTGTGAAGAGTGGGTGGTTAATTTTTGAAGGTAAGCATGTCAGGGGCGGAGTCTGACAAGTAGGAGCAGCGTGTTCAGCAGCAGGCTCAGCAGCACACAGTATGCCTGATGCTGCCACACAGCCAAGACTGGACACTGAGGATATGACCCTTCCTCTCCTCACCAGCATTTTGAGTGAAGCTAACCTTTTCTTTGCCAGCATCCAAATTATATCAACCTCTTTGAGAAACTGTCTCCTGGTTGTTTTGTGAATTCCTCTAAGAAAATAACAAGTAGAAGTGGGTCACTCCCACAAAGCTTGCACCAATTCACTATCACAGGAATCATGGGCATTTTTCTTTTTTTAAAGCACATCTAATTCACTATTATTGGGTGAAATCAAGCACATATGTGCAAGAATACAATGTGACTGTACTTGTGTGTCCTTCATTTACCAGTAACAATATAGATCAATACGGAGAATGTTTCTATGGATCAGAGATTTAAGGTTAAACATTCTTCCAACTTTACAACTTCGGTGAGATTTCCAAAAACTTTAGCCAAGCAGCTGTTGGGAAGGCCTTGCAGGGAGAAAGTTACAGAGCCATTTTCAGCAATGTTATACTGACAGGGTGGGGAAATAGGATCTAGGGAGAAGACTGTGAATGTAACTGTATAACAAAAAAAAAAAAATCAGAAATTAAGGGAGAGAGAAGCTTGGGGAGAAATTGTATTACTATAAAAAATAAATTCTGCGTCCAGAGAGAAATTAGAAATGGCATGATATGTTCATGCTTCATGGCTGTCATGGCAAACTGGTTTAAAGCCCTCTTACATCCTATGCATAGGTCATCTAAGTTCCTACTCTTTCTACTCTGCCCTTTTCCTGGACACATTGATCCATATCTAGACTCCCACCTCTGATGCTATTGCAGTTTGCCTCCCACTGTGTCTGAAGGAGGGTGGCCCAGTTTACAATGGCTCTGATAGGGTCCACATTACTCCCTGGACTGCTTTTATAACAGGGTAAGATGATAGAGTCTGACTGAAAATCACTGTTCAGCAGCAGTTGCAGAAGGAAGTTGCGGTGTTTTACCTCACAGATCTATCACCCATGATTATAGGAAGTACACTAGGAACATGCAGATACTGAGTATGTGTAAAATTAGGAGCCACCAAAGACAAAAACTGCCTTGAAACGCATTAACATCTAATTAAACTTCAGTAGGAAGCTGTCCAACACTGTGCTGAATTTTATTTAGTTCTGCATTTCATGTTTGTTGCTCTAATGAAATAAACCTAATCACAGATATTTAAGGAAAAAAAAAAAAAACACAAAAAAGCGCCACAAAACATTTAGGGAGAAAAGGAGACAGATGTTTCCGTGAACAGTCAGCTTTGTCATCTTTAACAAATTAGAGAAACCACTGCTAGTTTATCTTACTGTATATATCACTGTGGCGGTCACATTATTACTGTATAAATTCCTGTACTAATTACCATTGTCTTTATAACAAATGACAGCATTCCATTCTGTTACATGCATGCCAACAAAATAACAAGTAATGCAAGATAAATATGAAAGAAAGAAAAACTACTTCAAGGTTTGGAAAGGGAGAAGAATGTGTAGGATTCTAGATGGAAAAGTAATCTGTGAAACACAGAGTAAGATACAGTTACAAAATTGTCCTTAAGCAGTTTGCATTAGCTCTTAATGACTTTTAGCTTGCTTGAATAATTTGTTACAATTTATGAGATTTTTCGGCGACTTCTGATAACTTGGTAAATCTTAGTCGATTTTCCAAGGTAAATGCTGTGTGATCTGTTTTATGTGGATGGCTGTTGTTTAGATAATGCCTTTACAGAAAACCTCCTGGCAAATACAGAGTTTTATGGAATGGGGCAGCCAGTTACCAGAGAGTTTGTATCAGAGTGCTTGTAAATCAGATCAAATAAAGTTCTACATGGATCCCGAACCCCAGTTCCTAATGCAGTCTGTGAATGGTTCAAAACCCCATCCTAGAGAAGAATGCCACAGCTCTGGTCAAGTCCTCAAGGTTTGTGTTCCTGTGCCCTTTGAGCCTGTGGGTAAGCAGAAATAACTAGGCAGAGGTGTATCTAGGACTCCTGTTGGCTGCAGGTTCAATGAGAATTATTTGAATGCTTTTTCTTATTAAATTAAAAGGCTTCTGGCATTTGTAGTTGATTTATTTCTTTGGGCAGAGGGGATGTTAGCACCATTTACCTGACATGGCTGGGGATTTATTAGGTTATAAAAGCTGTCAAAAGTGACAAAATACTATATTTTACTTGCCAATTATGTTAATTGTCCTTGAAAGTGACAGAAAGGGGCAGAAACACAAGTGCCATATAAAACCACATGAATTTGCAGAGTTGCAGAAATATTAACAGTGAAGAGGCCTATGCACACTTTATCACAAATGCCTTTTATTTCCCCTTCTTGTTTTACAGAAAGAGATGACAACCAGGATGTGTCACTAAAAACCACCCACTGAAGAATAGCAAAGTCCAGTTTCCTTCCTATTGCAGAGTTCAAGAACATGACAGCTCTCATGGACTGAGCCTGCTTGTTAATTCCTGAAAGCAGGAAAGTTGAGAACCACAGATAACTGTCACAAACGCTTCTTTCTAATGTCAATGTTGTTAACCCTATATGATATGCTGCTAGTAACCACATCTGAGCAACATGGATTACTGAGAAAAGGAAGAATCATATCAGTTCTAGCACCTTTATCAGGGATAAGAACCTCTTCAACCATAAACAATAGCAGACAGTGCCCCTGCTGCTAAAGCTTTACTGAAATTCAGGTCCCTGGGCTGACCTCCAGACTAGTTGTTTCAAAATGAAACCTGAAACTTTGCTTTCTTTTTCTTTTATTTCTTGGTATGTGCTTTCTTTCCTAACTGCAACAGACTATTAAGAGGTTCTGGAATCAAAGAAGACTTAGCCTTTAATGCCTCCTACCCCACTCCAGGCCACCCAAGGTTTGGCCACCATTCCCAAATGCCAGCAAGCCTTGTGTTTCTGGGAAGACAGCCACGTCCTTCAGCTGAACAGGCAGTTTATGCTTCATTGTGACTCATAATTTAATGACAATGGGAGGGTTTATGATCTCAACTACATGAACAGGGATCCAGATATAGCTCTGCAGTGCTGAAGTATTTTCCTTGAATTCATGCTGTGACTGACAGCAAGTGTTCTCAGTATCTCTGTATTACATAAAAAACCAGCTACAGTCATTTTCCTGAAGTATACCCTATGAAGTACACCCATCTGTCATGTAATTTCTTATCCTTTTATCCTCTTAGAAGAAAGATCGTTCTCAATCACCCTAAAATTTCATCCTTTCTGAGAAAATAAATCTAATTTGAGTAACTTTCAGGAAGATACAATAAAGATGACTAGTAAAAAAGATTAGATCAGGAGGGACTAATTGAAGGTCTCTGTTGCAGCTAAACAGTGCCCAGCAATGTGACTTGCTTTTTACACTGGGCTAACACAGTATTTTTTTTTCCAGAACTTAATCCAAGCTAATTAACACATGTATAAACAGTCTGGACGGATCCATTGCAGCAAATCAAGTCTTCTATGCCAAATATGCCCTGAGGAGGCTTTCTTCTGAAAAAAAAAAAAAAAAAAAAAAATCAAAAATGAAAGTGATATTTAACAGAGGTATCACAAGAGAAATACTTCTGAATAAATGAGAATCAAGTGGAACACATCTATGTATTCTGTGCCTTGTAACGAGTTTTGCACACTTGTGTTACTGTTAAAAGTTACTTTTTCCTGAGTAAGTGCTGAACCCTGTTGCTGCCTTTTCCTTGAAGTTTAGGTATGTTTTTACATCTTCTGAGACAGAAACAGAAGAAAATCTCATGGAGCATCCAGTGATTGGAACATTTGAAATAGAGGGGTAGCAGACACTAAAGAATAACAGCAAATATTTTCTAGCTCAGTGTTGTAGCACATTTTGATTTACTTGCCTGCTTGCTTAAATCAGGGCTTGTAAAATGTCAGTGATTGCATTCTTGCTGGGGAAAAGCGCTTTTGTCTGTGAACATTTGATCTACCTATGATGGGGGCTTTTCTGCATCTCTAGAACTACGCAAGCCACATTATCCTTTGCTTTTAAGGGGTGGACCTAAGTGTTCCTACCTCCTTTGGTAGTCTTTGCAATCAGGTTAATTCTTTGGGGATTGGAATGCACACAGAGATGATTTCTGCTCTGCTGGCACTTCTGCAGGATATAACTGGCTTCTGGAATTCATTGCCACAGCTAATCCTGAGCTTGCCTCATTTTAAAGAAGATGAAAAATAAAACTTCTTTTGGGTCGTTCACGCAGCAGGCAACTACCTGGAATTACAATTTCAATTGCTTATAAAAGGTTTCTTGAATTCCTCCAAAGTGCCTGGGCTGTGGCACTCTTTGAGATGGAGATGTAGCTGATGCAGTGCACTTGAATTCCACTCGCACCGTGGACAGTTGCCACGTGGTGTTCTCAGTCTGGACAGCACTGTATTTGAAAGATTAACATAAAGATGCAAAGGTGTGGAATTTAGTGCATAAAGATGAAACACAACACACAAATTGAAAAACATGGAGTTTTATGCATAATTTAGGCTTCATTTTATTACACCACTTACCATATGCTGCTTTGAGACTATTCACTGCAGCTCAGTCTGAAGATTAGGCAGAATTTTTTCTCAGTTACCTCTTTGTAAATGCATAAATTTTGTGAATGTAAAAGTTATCAGTTTGAGTGTTTTCTTTCAAATTGCTGGGTTTTTTCCCACAAACACATGTGTTTCATTTTCTAGTATGTCACACTGAAAAAGGCAAAAGAGTGAAGTGCAGAGTTGAACCCTAGAGGATTTGTGCTTGACCTGGCCAAAATCCCTGTAAGGGTAAAAGCCTGTCGTTACACAGGAGATGAACCAGCTGCAAAGGAGAGAAATGTGTACTTGTTTTGGTTGCTGATTCTGCTAGGAAGAACATGGAGTTTCCTTTCCTGCACATGATAAGGTGTGGCCTTCTGCTGAGTATCTCCCAACAGGTACTCTTGCTTCTGCAGCACAGCTATTCAGCCACCTGGCCGTTACACACCACGGGCCATTTCTTCTCTTCCACTCTGTGGTAGCTGATAAGCAAATATGAATGTTTGGAATGTGGCATCACTACATAGAAATATCATGTTACCCCTTTCCATACAGAGAGAAAGGCAGATTCTTCTTGAATCTTGTGATCAAGTATTCCAGCTTCATTAGTAATTTTCTCAGAACCACAAACAGACAGAATCATGTTTTGCTTGTTAATGTTTTTTGTACTTGATATTATTATGTATGTTCCTAGTAATGCCAGCATTCCATATTGTTCTGAGATTGGGAAAGGTGGGGGGAGGAGAGGGAGAAAAGAAGCATTGTTTTGATTTTTTTGTTTTGTTGTGGTTTTTTAGTCACTTTTCTAGTTCTTCGGTCAGATTTTGTTTTTCTTACCTAACTTTTCTTCCCCTGATATTTACCTCTAAATATGCTGCTGTGTTAAGCTTCAAGGCACTTTATAATGCCTTTATAGAGGAATCATTTCAACTGACTGAAACTCAGCATTACTCTGAAGTAATGAATGGTTGTGAAAGGTTCCTATGACACCAAACTTGACTTCAGTGGTTGAAGACTTAAGAGCTTTCATTTATTGTCTCTGTAATAAGAGATTTTGTAATGAACTTCTGTTTTGTGTGAACATAGATTAGTGACAACTGTAATATAACACAAATCTGAACATAATCTCCCTAAAGTTTTATTAAAAAAAATGGAGTCCCAAGGTCTTTTGAAGGGTGGGGTTTTCTAATGATCCACAACAGTGAAATTAGTGATTTCTGTCAGATTTGAGAGAAGCTGAGGACTTACAAAACTTAGCAGTTTTCTCCAAGAACTCAGGTTGTAAAGCAGCAAAACTTATATCAGGCAAGTTATTTGATTCTCCATATGAATTTATTCATTAAGAACAAGGCAGGGAAAGAGGAGGAAAACAGATAACATGTAACTCTACGGGGACCTACAGACAACAACTCAAGATGTGCAGAAACTTAATAGGTGAACAGTGTCCTGGGTGATCACAAATTCCTTATCTGTGAACAGGATACAGAGGGTGATACTCTCTGTAATTGGGAAGCTACTCTTGTCAGGTCTCTACTGTAAACAACAGACTAAAAGGATCTTTGAGCACCTTTGGGTTAAATAAATTACAGATTTTGGAGCCCTCTCACAAAAAGCTGCTTCTTCCTGTCACTTTCTACCTTCTCTGCATGTTCTTGAGGTTTCTTATTTTCTGGGTTGGAGGTCTCAGAGCCAGTCTTTCAGTATGCCTTTTGATTCCCCAAGGACAGTGCTGTTACAAAAAGTGGCTGTCTTGCCTCCCTCTGTGACTGCAGAAGGGCTATCTCTGACCTATGCCCTCTGAAGAGAGATCATCAAGGGCTGGCTGTTTATCATCTCTTCAGAAGACCAAAAGCAAGAGAGCAGGAGGTACGTGGAAGAGCAGCAAAACAGAAGTCACTGCATGTAAAATAAAAATATGATTTCTGTAGTAAAGTATGCTCTATGGGCTTTAGAAAGGGGATAACACTGGGCACCTATATAGACAAGTGGTTAGTATTTAGCCATTTTTTCCTATATATTGGAAGAAAATTTTAATAAAAGACATTTTTAATAATTATGGTGACCATTCCAAAGGCCAAGCAAGCCAAATCAGCACTAAGAACCTGATGATGGTGTACATTTAAATAAAAGGTTATCAAAGATGATTTTTTCAATGTGTTTTATGCTAAATAGGCAGTGATTTCCAAGGTTTAGCTGAAAATGTTAGAGCTCTTAAAGTAGTTTCTGTTCTATGTTTTAATAAGTTTTAAAGACAGATGTAACTAATATAATTAGAAGTTATAATAATTTTCTCCCAGGGGAAAAAATACATTGCTTGTCCAGTCTAATACATGTGTGTCTGTGTATGTGCATGTATGCATATCTATACACAGACATATATATGTGTCTGTGTGTGTTTGGGGATATGGATGTGGAAGCATCAGCATATGCACGTGTACACTCCCTGCTCTTTCCTATAAAATGCATTTTTTTTTTAATTTTGGTAATTTTTAAGGGGAATGCATCTTTCTAATAAATAAGTGGTTGATTCCTTTTCTTCCTCCATACATCAGCTCTGTTTGGTGTGTTAATTTTTTTTAATGATGTCACATTTGTCTCAGACTCTTTTAGTTCTGTTTGTTATTAAATAATTGTTCAAGTGTAAGGGAAGAGAGACCAACATTAACTATTGTAGTCATTAAAAGAAAAGGGAAGTTTACTTTCCAAACCAATCATAATGGATAAAGCAGTGAAATACAAATATAAATAAAATGAACATAACAATGCAGAAGTGTTGTGAATTTATTTTATATCTAACTCTTCAACAAGAATAATGCATAGGATTTTCATCGCACAGAGCAGAATTCCCTGGCAAGCTCCCTGGACTCAGAGGTGAGTGAGATCCATCACTGCCAATGCACCAGCTTCACAGTCCTGTCACCAGTGTGACATTCCTGGAGTGCTAAGTCCACTCCTGGGCACATCAATGCAAGGACAGTACAGACTGCAGGAATACAGAAAAGGGCCACAGGGATGATGAATGGACCAGGGCATCTCTCACACAAGGCAAAAGGGAAAGAAATAGGACTGTTTATCCTGTAGAATGCCAATGGGGGATATTATCCCTATGTATAAACATTTAATGAGTGAAGAAAACTTGACTTTTCTCAGTGATATCCAATGACAGAAGCAATTGGACCCAAAGTACAGGAAACTCCTGATAGCATATGAAAAGCTGTTCAAAGTGACCCTGCTCTGAGTGTGGCATTGGACTAGGGACTGCCAGCAGTGCCTCCAGTCCAGTGGTGTGATGGACATGTGACTACAGCAGCCTATCTAGGCTGCCCAGCAGTGATGGGGCTCTTCAGTCTGCTGTTGACAATCCCCTTGTCGAGGCCAGAAGAGACTTCTGTCAGGGGAAAGCACTGTAAGAAACCCTCCTATTGAATGTTGTTGCATGCCTTCTTAATTTTCTCTATCTTGATTCCATAAAGCAGTGAAAGCTGAGCAGCAAGAGCGAGGCACCTCCCTGCATCAGCTGAGAAGTGAAGGAGAAGGAAAGAAGTAACACTAGCTATTGCAGCCCACACACCTTGCTGCACTGCACAAGTTGCCTCAGCTGTGTCATCCCACCATAACCAGATTCATTTTTTTCCTCCTGCTGCTCAATATGATGGCAAAGCAGGATTCAGCCTCCCTTTTTTATTCCAAACTGCTCTTCACAGTCCTTGAAGAGAGCATAAAATAAAAGTGAGGTAAACCCAGCAGGTGATGGGGTGAAAAACAAGCAGATCTTCCTGATTTAAAAAAATAGATCTGACACAGAACAGATGGCACTCATGGCTTGAAACCTCAGATTGTGTTTAATATGTCATGGCAGTTAGAGCAGTTCAGGTAAATTGACAGGTCCTCTGAAGGTGTCACCCACCCGGTGCATGCATTTTGGGAAGTGGAGCCATTCTAGCAGAGTAAAAGCCCCACATTACTCACACCCCTAAAAGAAATACTATAGTTAATTACTAACCATTCAGTAATAAATATGGCACAAACGATAGCAGTGGTTAGGAGGGGAGGTGCATAAACACTAGGGCTCTCTTGGTATAATCATATTCTATCCATCAAAAAGTGAAAAAAAACAAAACAGGACAACATAAAACCAATATCAGACCAGTTATGAAATTTGGTATTTATAACGTATCAACTGTGTCACAAAGTACTCCTACAGCACCACAAAATCTTGTCAGGCTAGTCAGCTCTGCAAATCGGGACACTTATTTTTTTGTTCAGTGTTAAGCACATTTTATGTTACTTTCTGACTTGCAATGGGCAACAGCTGCCAGCTCATGCACTAGAAAGGTTTCATAGCAAGAGACTGGCTTCTAAAAAGTGACATCACTTACACCAAATGAAGGAAGCAGCTTGCTGAACACACCTAGCTTTATGTAGATGGAGCAGCAAAACATCGAAATGGCTGGGAACAAACTGAACAAAGCTGCATCCTTTATTGCTGGTAGTCTCTGGTGCAGTGGTGATGTCATTTTAGAAAAACTGTCAGTTTGTTTTCTACACACTGGCATCAATGTTCACTAGTAAAAAAAGAATCTGTGGATATAGTAATATAACAGAATTCTGGCACAGGTTTGGAAGACCTCCTGAGTCTGCAGACAGGTCTAAAGTTCAGCTGTGAGTGATTATCCAAGCTTTGTCTCACCACGCTGTGCTGGAGTGCACTTCATTTATGTCTCTGTCTTTCAGCCTCCCCTGGTCTCAAGCTGTAAAAATCAGATATTTTCACAAACTGTTCCATTGTGATTCCAGAAGACTAGTGTTTAGTAAACTAAATGTATGTGCACTTTATACTATGTTAACAATATAAAGAAAACTAGTCCACCACCTGTTTAAACTTTCTGAGGCTTTGCCTTAGAAAATAACAGGAAAAATAAGATAACAGTGCAGTCCAAAACCTCTCATAATAACCAGTACTTCAGGGACACACACAGCTAAAACCTGCAGTGTGGAGGCCCTTGGGCCTGCCATGGCCCTGCCCACGGCCTTGCCTTGAATGGAATGTGTCTCGAATGGGCTGTGATTAGCTTATCTCAACCCCCCTGGAAAGATGCTCCTTAGGCTGGCACATCTTTTCTTACCATGGTAAACTATCCCCAAAGGCTTCAGTGATCCCACCATGCCCTAGTACCCATATTAATCCTTTGTAATCCATTGATCTTTCCCCCTTAGTACCACCCTTGCTTTCCCCCATAAAAACCCCAGTTTGCCCCAGCTCTCGAGGGAGCTGTCATTCCTGGCTCCCTTCACAGAGCTGCTGGATAATAAAGAAATCTCTGTGGAATTTGCCATGACGCTTCCCATCTCTTTGTCCCTGAGTTGGCCTGGGATGGCCTCGCAAGCAGAGCTGGAATCGCGGAGCTGAAATCACTGATCAGAGCTGATCATTTGTGGCCACAGGCCACTGCTTGCCGAGGTGTATCCGGCGGCTAGAAGACCTGCCAGAAAACCCCCCTAGAAGGCAGTCCCTTGTGGGACTCTCTCTCTGGAAAGGTTGGCAGCTTTCTGGGTCTGGAGCATCAGATCTCCACAGACCCCCTAGTAGCCAACACTGAAGAGTTAAGTCCAAGCATTAAGTCACCTGATCTCTCAGTTGCCACCCCCAGCCCTACCAATACTATGGCAAATTAATCTATCTACTTGATTTCCTAATTTTTAGGGAGCTATGACATGATCAAGTGTGAGGAGACAAATGATATCTACTTGTTGAAAAACTCTTTAAATCCCCAAAATCCTGATAACCTAATATACTGCATTTGTCCTCCTCAAACAGGAAACTTTTGACAAGGGCTCATGGTGATAGGACAAGGAATAATAACTTTAAACTGAAATAAGGCAGGTTCTGTGACCTTTCTGAGAAACTGGAACTGGAGCTCTGAGCAACCTGCTCTAAAGGGAGGTGACCCTGCCCATGGCAAGGGGGCTGGAACTAGGTGACATTTACTGTTCCTTCCAACCCAATTCATTCCATGGTTCTATGATTTTGTCAAAAAATTTCTAAGAGCGTGCATGTGCCTGGGAAGGTGTCTTGGTTGCAATGCAAGAGGTAACCAGAAGTATGTATTTTATCACTATCTGTTGAAACCAGTGTTCCTTACCTCTTTCATGACCCATCCCTCATAATTCTGGGGGGGGAATATCCTTTATTAATGGGTCAGCTGTTAAAACCACATGGGGCAGTGTTCTTTATCTCTTCCACAACCCACCCTTTGTCCAGGAAGATCTCTTCTGTTTATGGGCCATTGAGTCCCACTGTGTGAGTGATAAAATTACATCATCCCACTGGGAGATGCTCCAGCTGCGGGAGGAGCCAAGCATTTCCTGCCTAGATAAAATCTGAGATTTGGAACATCAGATCAGCCTTTTTCCACTGGATTCTCAGAGGAAGACCAGGGCCATCGTCATCACCACAGAACCTTCGGAGGAAAACTGCACCTTTCTCCAGGAGCACTGCTTCAACAGAAAGACATCTGTCATCCAGGAGGACTGCAGCCACCATTTAATGGGACTGCTACCAACACCCTGACTGACAGGGTGGCAGGTTGTATTCTGACTCAGTGTTTTGTTGTTTTGTATTACTGTATTTTTATTTTAATTTTCCTAGTAAAAAACTGCTATTCCTATTCCCATGTCTTTGCTTGAGAGCTCCTTAATTTCAAAATTATAATAATTTGGAAGGTGGGAGTTCACATTCTCCATTTCAAGAGAGGCTCCTGCCTTCTTTAGCAGACACCTGCAATTCAAACCAAGACAGAAGGAGAGTTGATTTCGTTAAATAAGCAGGTCTCACTGACAGGACACACTTCATTAAGCATTCCTGTGCTAGATTTTCCTAGCAGAAAAAAAATCAGTATGAGAAAAAGAAAATTGCACAAAGAGTACTGTCTTGTTTTACTAGTGGTGTTTGGAGCACATTGATCAACAAATCTGCTGATAATTTTCTTCTAAAATGGCAATTAAATCAGACTTGCCCAGTTTGTGTTTCTGCCTCAGAGTTACTTGGACATGACATATCATTATAAAAATGGGAGGACAGTTGAACTGTCTAAGCTGACTCAAAACAATCAGCTTTTAGTATCACCAGTGCATGAATCTGAGCTTTGTGATATATGTCTGACCCTCAAAACGTCTCTTCCAAATAAATTCAATTTTACTGGTAGATGAATGTATGAGTGTCTGCTAAGGTTTCTATCTCAACCAACCTGAATGCTCCTGCAAATAAGCAGGAACTATGATAAATTGCTAGCTTAGTTAGACATAGCATTTTGTTGCTATTAGCTAGCATTTCACAAGTTAATTTCATTCAATGGGCCTACATAAATCATTCTTTATATCAACCCAAAATACAAAGTACAGCAGAGAAAACAAGAGCAAAAGAACTAAACAAACTGATGGACTTAGTCTGCAGGCCTTGAGTGTGATACCAAAGGCCAGCCTGTACTGCTGTTGTTTCTGACACTGCCACTTCACATGCGGGGAAAAAAATGTCTTTAGTTAGTTACTTCTGATTTGTGAGCTCTTGCATTTCCACAGGTTGCCATTATCCAAACTCTGAAAAGTCTGAAAAGTACTGAAAACTACTGTAATCAGAATATAACAAAACTCAAAATTCACACCTGAGATCAATCTCATGGCTGAAAAATCGACCTCTATAAAGCAAGTGGTATAAAAATGTTATTAAAGCCATTCACTCTTCAGTAACTGGAATGACACATGGGACTGTACTTTCTTGCTATTTCCTGTTCTTAGTTTGGAGGTGGTTTTGCAGAATTCAAGGTGGACCTAGTGCATTCCTTCAAAACAGTTGCTCTAACAGGTTGGCTATTTCCTGCACCTGTGGCATAACCAAAGGCTCATTATTTGATCCAGCTAGCCCAGTTATTTGCCATATTCAGAAGGATGAAAGACACTTCCCTGAGAGGGACCAATCCGATTTTTATTTATGCCTCAATGTATGTTATATATGAGGTAAAGGATTCCTATAATGGCTGTAATGTTCTGACAGCTCTGTCCCTAAAGAGGCTTTGCCTGACAGCTGACCAGGGCTGAGAAAACTTCCAAAGATTGGGCTGTGAGCAAAGGCCTGCACAGGCTGGTGGGGCAAATGCCCTGACGCCCACAAAGAAAGCCCACCAAAAACGCCCGTGAAGTCGGGCTGTGGAAGGAGCCTTAGCACATAAAAGTATATAGCTGTGACACAACGCCAGCCGTTTTTGCTTTACGTTTTTTGAAGGCGTCAGGCGCTCACTCAGAGGCTCACACAGCTGACACTGAGAGAGCACAGGGGTTCTTATGGCAATGCTATCCCTCTCTTTCACTTTTCTCTCTCTCTCTCTCTCTCTCTTTTCCCCTCTCTGCTCCTTTTTCTGTCCCTTTTTAGTAGGAACACTTACCTTTTCTGTATCAATAAATGGTTCTCAGATATAATATTGCTACGTTTGTGTTTTATTTTCATCTGAGGAATCTACTGGAAAGAATCCTCCCCAACTCACCTTTTATAGTGGAACGGGACATTCTCCTTTTCTCTAAAGGAAAGAGATGTGGAGAGCACAGAAACCCACAGCACAAGTGAGTGAACAAGAAAGGTCTTTGTTTGAAGCAATAAAAATATGGAAGACGATAAACAAAGGTATGGTATTTAACATTTTCTAGTGAAAGACCTGGAAACTGTTACTGATTAAATATTTTCAAGTCCAAACTATGAAACTATTTTTTTTGCTCTTTTAGTCCTATGTGAAAGTAAAAATATCAGCTGTTGCCCATTGACTTTTATATTTAAATATAGGAAAACACGACTGATTCCTCTATAGTCGTTTTACTGTATAGACTTTAAACTCTTCAGATTTGGTTTCTTTTTTTTTTTTTTTTTTTTGGTTGGGTGGTTGATTGGATTGCTCATCTTTGCAAATGTTGCTTGATATGGTTTTATTTTGGTTTTTTTTAAACATCTCTGCTTCTCTGCCTTAGGCTTTCTATCCTTGGTCTAGGGGGAGGCAAAAAATCACCAGGAAATGTCCAAATCCTTTTGTCTTTTTCTTGGATGTCAAACCCAAGTCCATAAAAGTGAATTGCTAAAATTCTGTTCAGGGTAAAGCTGTGGCCACAAATCATCATGTTAGAAATGGCATTGGAACTCCCATTCTTTAAGGTTGCTGTGTAATTACTATATGTATTCTTTGGTTATAAGATGGAAAAATCCATGGGTTTTTTTTCCCAAGTGGAATGCAACATACTCCATTTGCTGACTTTAACTAAAAACCTAATTCTATAATTGATGGACAGAAAGAAATTGATGAGGAAAAATTAGTTTCTAGATGAATATGAAGTGTCTCATATTTTATTCTGTTCTGGAGTTTAATTCTTTCTTTGCTTTTTGAGGGGTGTTGTTGGGGATTTTGTGTGTGTTTTTGTGGGGATTTTTTTCTTAGTAATAGCCTCCTCTGGTACTTGTTTTAGGAAAAATGAAGAAAAGAAATCATAGAAAATGATGCCATAGAAAATCATCCACAGGCAGGAAGTATTGGCTCTGGTACACTCAACTGGTTCCTTTCTGGAACATTTAATGAGGGCAAAGAGAAGAGGAGATAATCCTAAGTAGAATATATGTTTATGTGTGGAACATAAAGCATTTTCAAAGACCATGACAGGAAATTAGCAGGATAGATCTCATTAACTTTGTTCCTCTAGCAATGCGTTTTCATTAAGATGTCAGGCAGTATAATTATATGTTGAAAAATGAAAATGGAAGGGAATCTATGATTTGTGCTAAAAGGAGAAAAGTAAATAATAGGACAATTAGATCTTGTAGATCAATTGCAAGACAGCTAAGAACTAGTAGGCTAAAATTAAACCTTTTATATATTATCTGTATAATACAGATGCACATATATCTCTTAATCTCCACTGTATGGAAGCAAAATATATACATAAGCAATCTGGATAATTTCAATGTCATGTGAGGAGTTTTTTTCCACAGCTCTCGTTTGCCATGTGTCCTGTTCTGCTAACTCAGACTCTCAGCTCAAAATAACATTTGCTCATGTCTTGTAGTACAAATACCTTGGTAGCTCTAAACATTGCTTTATACCCCTATTCATTAATTAATCAATCAGTCATTCCTAGACTGCTTTGGATATGAATCCAAATTTTTAGTTCACACACACTATGCTTAATCTTAGCTTGAATTCCTTGAGGACAGGTCTGTGCACTGCCTGGAATGAATGCATAGGGGATGACTGCATGCCAGTTGCCTTTGTGTCATTCCTCCCCTTTGGAGTGAGGGATTTATCACTTGAATTCAGTCTGTCTCAGCCAGAGGTTTAACCTTTCTTTTCCTCCAGAGAGAGACGCACTCATCTGTGATGATAAAAAAGATCAGAAAGAGATCAAGTGCTCATGCCCTAGTGTAAGTTTGGAAAAGTAGTGACTGTCACATCCGAAAGTGAATACCTCTGGGAACAGAGACAGCTGTAGGGTCACAGTCCATTTCACTGTGTCAAAAGCCATTTTACTGAATTGCCAAGGGCTGAAGACTGGAGCCAAAAGTGCTCCTCCTTCTCATCTTTGCATTAATCTGTCAACTTTAAAAATCTTGCTTACGTGTATAAAGTGAGTCAACAGTAATTCAGCTAATGAAAGTGCTGATTAAATAAATATTTACAAACTCTGGACTTCTGTTGTCCTAATATAATTATGTTGTTTCTCAGTTGCTGGATTTTATTCTTATTTTTGTTCTGCAACTCTCTTTTCTCTCTTTTTTTTCTTAGTTTATATTTTAAAAATCGGACTTGTCTTTTTGTAGTCAGCAGAGGGAGCCATATCATTTACTTATGTGAGACCTTGTCTCTTCAGATCATCTTAATTTGCTCTGTTTTCACTTCAACTAAGCTAGAAATATTCTCTAGCCTAAAAATTTCTTTTAAGTGTTTTGGCACAGGGGCAGTCACATAGTTAGTTTTACAGACTACAGATAGGATATATTTCCCAGGTATTTTATTTAATGTTAACCATGCCAAAAATTACTAAAATTACTCTGCATTATCTTTAAAAAATAGTGAGGTTTGAAATAATTACATTTTAAAACAAAAATCTTTGTAATCACAAAGATGTTTGAAAGAGTTGTAGCTAATGGTCAAGCAAAAATAACAGGCGAGGGTTAAAAGTCCACATAAGTGAGGCTGACCTAGAATTTGGAGACTGCTGAAACACATAGTTGCAGGTGACTCCAATCTGACCAGTTATGCTTTTTCATCTCATTATATTTGTGCACACAGCTGAGTGTGTCTGCAATGAGCACAAAGAATCTCTGTTTCTTTATCCAAGGAACAAGCTGATGGATTTCCCTTTTTTCATTTGGTTACTGTTTTTATGAGGAAGATAAAGGTATGAAGAAGATATTTTTGATGAGCTCTGTGCTAAAATATGGAAGCTGTACTTCAGGGGCCAGTGAGCACTGCAGAGATTAATTTTACATATAAATCCTTGAAAATAATATAGTAAACAAAACTCAGTCTTTAGAGTAGCTGTAAAGCTGATTTCAATCCTCAAAGAAGAAAAATGTGCTTTTGATGACATAGTTCCTACTAATTTAGGTCAGTCAATAAAATTGGAAAAGATCCTTTGGATGTTGAATAGCTGTGCCTACATTGGGGTCAGTTTATGGTGTAGAAATATCCCCTCTAGGCCTCTGCAAGGGAAGAAACTGACAGTGCAGACTCGAGCTTAAAATATAGGGTCTAGGTGACCATATATGGATAGGAAAACACAGGTAGAATCTCATGTTTCCTTTTTCTCTAGGCACTGAGTCTCAAACCTACGGAAGAAATAGCAAAGATGCAGGAGCAACTGTTCCTTGTGTTCCACAACTTTCTGAACTGCTGTTTGCACATGGACAAGGACAGGAAAGGGTCTGCCAAGGATCTTTTGGAGACAAAATGCTAAGTGGCTACCACTAAAACAACTGCCCAATGTAACAGGTTTCTCATCCACGAAACACCAAACATCAGATGGCCCCTCACTCATATTAATGTCCATTCTCAGAGCTTTTCAAATGAAAATTAAGTAGAATATTACAACATTTTAGGTTGGAAGGTACTTTAAAGATCACAAACTCCAACCATCCCTGCAGTGATCAGGGACATCTTCAAGTAGATCACATTGCACAGAGTCCAATCCAACTTGATCTTGAATGTTTCCGGGGATGGGAGCACTTGCCAGCTCTCTGTGCGACCCATGCCAATTTTTCATCACTCTCCTCATAAAGAATTTCTTCCTCAAACTCAATTTGAAACTACTCTCTTTTAAAACCATTTTTAAAGCCATTTTCTGTCGTTGTTTTGCTACTGGTCCTACTAAAAATATGTATCCCAATCTTTCTTAGAAGCTCCCTTTAAACTACTGAAAGGTGGCAATAAGTTTTCCCTGGGACCATCTCTTCTCCAAGTTGAACAACCCCAACTCTCTCAGCTGTTTTCAGAGGAGAGGAGAGGAGAGGTGTTCCCCCCTCTAATCATTCCTATGGCTCTGATGTACTCGTCCCTAACTTGTGGCAAAAGAACTCCCGAGGAATGCTGCTGAGTATGGAGGCCAAACCTGGTGTTGGTGGTGGAGAAACCCAGTGAAAACATATTCAAGAAAGAAGTCTCAGATTTGGTCATGGGAAGAGAGGGGCGGTGGGAGGCTGACTGGGAGCATCCGAGGGCACCCAGCTTGTCCCTCCTGCCCCACTCTTCGAGCTTTCTGCCAGCCAAACAGGGACAGCTGAGCAGGATTTGAGCCAGCCCCATGCACTGCCTGGCCCACTCAAGTCGATGAGAACCGCTGCAGCTTTGCTGCCATGTTTTGTGGCAGACAGGAGCTGGTGACTGGGCCACTTCCTTAGCTGCCCCTGCTGTGGGGGAAGATGGCAGGCAGCACAGGAGGGGGGCATGCCAAGGCAGACACTGCTCTTCCTGCACGCCAGAGCTGAGTCCATCTGCACTCTGCCACCTGTGTCTGTGTGTTTCTGGCGCTAGAGGAATCCAGCTTGAGCCTGTCAGAAGCTCAGCTTGGAAAATCATGGTTCCTTTTTCCTTTGTGTCTATTAAATTGGTTTCTTTTGTTTCTGTTTCCTTTGGACAGCATCCATTTCTCAAATTAGCGGAGCCTCTCTCCAGCTTCTTCTGAAGCCCGATTGCTGTCATCCCTGCAGCAAAGTAATGAAGGAAGCAGAGGAGATGGCAGGGACCACTTCAGGGCTTTGAGAGCAGAGCTCTGAGAGCAGGCAGAAATCCTGAGGAGAGAGGGGCCAGGAAACAGGCAGCCGTGACTGCGGGAAAGGAATGTGGCATCTCCTTTTGTCCCATCTGCTGATCGTCCTTCCAAATTTCTGGTTAGGACAGCATTGTGGGGGGGCACAAAGCCATGAGTAATGTGCAGTTTTCAGTTGGGGCGTTGTGTGGTGCATGAAGGTTCTGCTGATTATCTGGGGAGCTTGGCTGGGACTTCATCTGGAACTTGTCCTGGTTTGAAAGACAAGTAGCTGCTAAGAAAGGCAGGAGCCTCTCTTTAAAATGGAGAATGTAAAATTATTATAATTTTGGAATTAAGGGGACACTCAGGCAAAGATATGGGGATAGGAATAACAGTTTTTTACTAATATATCCAACAAGACGAAATTAAAAAAAAACCAACAAAACCAAACCAAACCAAACCAAAACAAACAGCTATGAAATTAAAACCAAACAGAACAGGAACCCATTTCCAGTCCTTCTCGGCCACAGGCATCCTTCCCCGTGGTGCAGTTACCAGTGGTGGACAGGGGCAGATCCCATGCAGCTGCAGGGGTGCTGGGAGTGATGGCGGCAGTACTGTGGATGGGAAAGGGATGGAGGAGAGACTTTGCACACAGCATCGGTCCCGGTGCTCAGCAGGGTGCTTGGAGATAGCAGGCTGAAGTGAGAAGGCAGCAGTGCGGGGTCCAAGAGCCAAAAAAGATGGCTCCCGGCATTGGGATGGCAGGGGATGGTGGGTAGCAGCAGTGGTCGTCCTCCTCTGACTCCACAAGCAAACGGGAGTGAACCAGTGCCTCCCCATCTCCTGTTCTGGCTTCTGATCTCGCAGTTTTCCCCCTTCCTCCGCCCCCCCCCTTTCCCCTGCCTTTCTCCTGCCACTAGCCACCCATGCTAGGTCCTACCCAACAAATTTCTTAGCATAACAATGGGGAAAATTCCACAGAGAGAAAAGGGAAAAAATCAACCCCCAACAAAGTGTCTTCCTCCCCTCACCAGGCAAGCAAGCAGGAACGACAGAGTTCAGAGGCACAGCAGAGGCTGGCACAGAGGGAAAACTTCCTGGCTGAAGTACACAAGGAGGAGGAGAAAAGGCTGCCTGAGATGAAGGAGGACGTTGCCACTGCAATATATGATATAATGTAATTCGTGGATAGTTGTAGATTAATGCGGAATAAGCAGTTTTTGTATTAATAAAATAACAAAGAAATCTCAGAAACCAAAAAGAGAACCACGGATGAAAAGGACACAGATTGCTTCATCACAACATTGTAACAGCCAACAAAAGCAGGACAGCCCAGATTAACAGGAGAATAGGCGTGGCCACAGAGATAGCTCACTCCAAAACCGTCCAGGGAACACCCAGACGATGAGCTCCCAACAAGCACCCACGATTAAGATAACCAGAACCAGAAAAAATACATCTCAATACCAGCTTCCAGTAAACCAAGGCTTGCCTTCATCAGAATTCATCATCTCCAAGCCCAACGCAGAGAAAGAAAACCACATGAATATGCAAAACGACAAAAGGAGACCAAGACCTCTGCTCCTGGCTAGGAAAAGCTGTATATAAACTGGACTGACACAGCGTTTTTGTGAACATTGGGGGATCCGGTGCGGTAGAGTTCTGATCGTAGCCTGTTAACACGGCGCTGATCCTGGGGTCGGTGTTGGTCTTTGCAATTGTGGCTGTCGTGGACAGTATCCTGATCATGAAATAAAGTATCGCTTATTTTTGATTATACTCAATTCCGATTAATATCTTTATTATTTGTAACACTGCTAAATCAGCCCTCAGCACAGCAGCCGGGGAAAAGGCCTCTCAGCTGTGCAGGTGTGATAAGCTGCCATCAATGCACAGAAAAACTGCATTTCATCTTTATGAGGGAGAGGAAAACTGGTTTAGCAGCGGGAAAAGGAGGAATTATGCTCTTGAACTTTCCTTCTTTCCTTCTGCCAATTACAGGCAGATCTCTGTGGCTCATAGGTGTATCCGTGACTGGTAGCAAAAGGGGGAATCTCCAGGGCCACATCCAGGTTTGGCCCATGAGATGCTAGGAGTGGGAGAATAGCCCTGGGTGAGCTTACCTCTAAACTGTGGGGAGACTGTGTCTTGGAGGTAGGTGCCATAGCCAAAGTCCATCCTTTTAGCCTATCTGGTGGCCAGGTCCAGAAGGATGTT